>PVHX01021956.1:0-28690 GCA_004024805.1 Geosciurus inauris | reverse complement strand
AATCACCATAGCTAAGATAGGAAATGCACCTAAATGCCCACGGATGGATGACTGGATAAAGGAAATGTGGCACAGCCAGGTACAGTGGTGCACGCCTGGAATTGCAGCTGCTCAAGGGCAGAGGTAGGAGATGGCAAGTTCAAGGCCAGCAAGATCCTGCCTCAAAATGAAAAATAAATAAAAAGGGGCTGGATAGTGGAGTAAGAAGGTTAAGTTCTGGGAAGGCATCTGTAGGAGCTACTGAGGGTTGGCAGTGTTTCCACCTTGAATGTGCAGGTGGTCCACATGAGTGCTATTTTTATAGTCACCAGAATGGACATTTTTTTTTAGTAACTTCAACCAACTTTTCTAGACATAGTCTAAAGACACATAAAACTGACAGAAAAGTAGGAAGGAAGAGACAGAGAGAAGGAAGGAGCAACATTGGTCCATCTGAAGTAATTTATCAACTCCATGTTAGAAACAAAACTTTCAGAATTAAATGGATAAAACCTTTAGTTGAAACTTGCACCTAGTCAGAAAATTTTAACCTAAAGCTTCTTTTGCCAAAAAAGAAACACGTTGATAGTTTTCTACCTAATGTTCCAGAGGCAAAATAATGGTACTAAAAGAAACTTATAATAAAGGAATATAGGCACTAGGGCTGTAGCTCAGTGGCAGAGCACTCGCCTAGCATGTGAAGCACAGGGTTCGATCCTTAGCACCACATAAAAATAAACAAATAAAGGCATTCTGTCCATCTTCAACTACAAAAAAGATTTTTGTTTTAAATGAGAGAGAGAGACCGAGAAGCAGACATCTTTGGAAGGTGGTGGCCGGGATTGGGGATTGAACCCAGGGTTCATGCATGCTTGGCAAGTACCGAGCTACCACTGAGCTACAACTCCAGCCCACTGAAGGATGGAAATCTTACATAGTCTTAGGACTTGTCGTTATCTTCAAATGCTATACATTATGGACATTTTTGCATTGGAGAACTTGCTGACTCTTAAACAAATCATTAATCAGATATGCTGTAATTTGGTGAATATAACCCTGTGATTCCATAGTAACTTATTCAAATTTTACTACTATAGATAATGATTCATGGGCCTGGGGTGGTGGCTCAGTGGTAGAGCATTTGCCTAGCATCAGCACCACATATAAAATTACAAAAAAAAAAAAAAAGTTCATTGACAACTAAAAAATATTAAGAAATTAAAAAAATATGATTTATTTTGACCGGGCTACCTGGATAAATGTTGTAAATAGGTCAAGAAAGTGAAAGTAAGGACTATATCTACTTTGCCAAGGATTTTTTATTTGGGGGTGGGTGCCAGGGATTGAACCCAGGGGAGCTTAATCACTGAGCCACATTCTCAACCCTTTTTATTTATTTTTTCTTTGGAGACAGGGTCTTGCTAAGTTGCTTAGGACCTCGCTAAGTTGTCAAAGTTGGCTTTCAACTTGCCATCCTCCTGCTTCAGCCTCCAAAGTTGCTGGGATCACAGGCCTGCAACAGAGGATATTTGGAACTTACATTGGTTTGCACTGCCCTAGTTCCCCTGAAGACAAGAATCTTTGTACCTATCTTGTCCTCCATGTCTGTACGCTTTGCACAAACAAGAGCCGAACTAGGAGAAACAACTTTATAGCTTTTGTAATTAGATTTGCTGTTTAATGAAATTTATTTTGATTTCAGCTATTTAATTTGCTGTTTAATGTTACTCTTAAATGAAACTCTCTCGAGAGATGTTCCTCTTGTGAGCTGTGGATTTCAGAAGTGGAAAGAATCTATCCCACCCCTGAGCAATAAGATTGCTTCATGAGAATTTGTGCAGAGAATACCAGCTCACACATAATCCAAATAAAGCCCACCATCCAAGTCTGTCCAATCCAAGGGAAAAAATACCCTATGATGACCTGAATATCATGTTTATTTTGGAGCTGTTCTCTCTTTGAGTTTCCAGAACTCCCAGGAGAAGCCCTGTTTTGCAGACTAGCTCTGAAGGATAGCCCTTTCCAATGGCTTTGCTGGATCATGCATTTTGGCGGAGCTGGGGATCCAACTCAGGGCCTCACATTTACTTGGCAAGTGCTCCGCCACTGAGCTTCAACCCCAGCCCTAGATTATGATCTTATATTGCTCCTAGAAACCAATTCCCTCTTCTAAACAAATATATCAGTGGAACACAAGTACTTGATAAATATTCGCACCACCAACAACACTTCTTGGGTAGAGTTTCAGGGAAATGAAGTTCATTGAGGATAACGTCACAGAGGATGCCCACAGTAGCTGCTGCAGAAATCCTCAGTGGCAGGACATGATCCCATCTGCTGCCTCAAGTGGCTGACTGACCTCCATTCCCAATCTGCACATACTTCAGAAAGAAGCCTGGTTTGATTAAACTGACCCAACAGTTCAACGAGCAGCTGATGAAAGCCCTAATTTGTGTCAATGATGATGGAAATCTAACACATTCCTTCTTGAAAGCCCTAGTTCAGGGCCCCAGGTGTGGCTCAGTAGTAGAGCCCTTGTCCAGCATGCCCAAGTCCTGGCTCCATGCCCAGTACCACCACCAAGAAGAAAAGGAAATCCTAATTTAGCTTTTCAGGATGTTTCTTCTCATCCCAAAAGGAAAACTTGAGAAAGGGTCCTCAGTCCTCCACCTCAAATATAGACGACATCATGAAGGAAGTCTTTCTGCCTGCACTGTCCCCAGGAATGAGGCACACACTAATCAAGAAGGAGAACTTATGAGTCACACTTCTCCCCTAGATTCCACAGGATGGGCATGGTTTCTGACATTTGGATGTACAGGGACCCCCAGAGACAGAGGAGAGGGTGTGGCTGGAGCAGGTGGGAGAAGAGTCTGAGCAGCCGCCACTTGGCCACACTGACCCTGGCACTCCACTTAGCCTGACTTCAAAATGAGCAGGGGATCAAGTTCTATGCTCTCTCTGAAGAATTTCCATGTGGGGCCAAGGACTTCACCCCTGGGTCCACCCAGTCTTTGCTGTTATGTAAATTAAGACAATCCCCACCTTCAGGCTGGATTCTGCTTCCTAGGGAAAAAAAGCTGAGGCAGCAGCACAGAGACTAGATTTTGAGACACTCCTCTGCTCAATGCATACCCCCCCCTTACCCCCCATCCCCGTGTTTGTGCATTTCTCCTGCTCCTCCTTCCCCCTGCTGGCATCTGACAGGGCAGACACAAGCCAACAGAGCAGGCATGCTGATTGAATCCCTTTCCAAACCCCCCACCCCATCTCGCCCTGTTGGGAAACTTTGCTGGGAGGAACTTGGAAACAGGAGAGGAAGCAGGGGGTGGGGCTGGCCACAGATGGTTTATAAGGTGCAACTTCAGGAGCTCTCCCCAGGAGGTTAGAGCCAGTGCAGAAGGCTTGTGCAGAAGAAGATCACAATGACAGTACAGGTGAGTTGAAAAGATGCCATGCTCAGTGGTTCCAAATCACAAGAGAGAAGGAAAACGTGGGGGCTTTCATGAGATGAAAGAATGAGCATTTCTATTGTGAATGTTTTAGTGATATTTGTGGGTGTGGGGAAGGGACAAACCCCAGGGATATAAGAGATCCTGTAGGGGCGCTGTGGCTCATGCCTGTAATCCTAACGACTCAGGAGGCCTGGACAGGAGGATTGCAATTTGGAAGCCAGTTGGGGCAACTTAGTGAAACCTTGCTTTGAAATTTTTTATTTCTTTATTTTTACTTTTTGATACCAGGGATTGAACCCAGGGGCACTTAACCACTGAGCCACACCCCCAGCCCTTTTTTAAAAAATGTTTGAGACATGTCTCGCGGAGTTGCTTAGGGCCTTGCTAAATTGCTGAGTCTGGCTTTGAACTTGCAAACCTCCTGCCTCAGCCTCCCAAGTCACCCGGACTATAGGCATTTGCCAGTAACCTGGCTCTTTTTCTCTAAAGGAGCATTGCTGGTTGTGTGTGTGTGTGTGTGTGTGTGTGTGTGTGGTGTTGGAACCCAGGGCCTTGCACATGCTAATCATGTGCTCTACCATTGACCTTCCCCACAGCCCTACTGCTGTTGTTTTCCACTGAAGTCAATGTTTATATTTTTACATCTATAAGTCTCATTTTCACAATATTAGATAGTAGAAAATGAGGATGCTGTTCCAGGAAGAGCCCTCCTCTTCTGATAGGTAAACCCTCTATAGACCATCCTCGTGTCAGTGATCACACCTAAGGTTTCACATGTATCTACTCTCTTCCTGAAAACACCTGATGAAATAGTAATTGCTGATAATCCTCCTTGTACTGGGAAACTGAGGGAGGAAGTGTTCAGGTAATGGATGTAAAAATCTCCCTGCTGGCGAGAGGTGTGATCTGGATTCAAATTTACATACCCCACGTCTTCTAGTATCTTCCATCCTGATGAGGAACCAGGCACCTGACCATAGTGCCACAGGGGAAAGAAGGGTCCCTGGAGTTTGTGCTGTGATCTCTAACCTGCTGCCCCACTGGGAGCCCACACCCGGCCTGGCCTCTCTCACCCACTCTCAATTCCCATGGCAGGTGCCACACTCACAGAAGGTGAACCTGTCTGTTGGTTGTTCAGTGACCATCAAGGGGATGGCTAGCAACACGTTCGGGTGAGGCTGTTGAATGCACGGGTGGCGGCTGGAGGGAAAGTGAGAATGTTAGCTCTTTGGGGCCTGCCGCATAGAATTAAAATGTTTCATTAGCACGATGCTGGCACCTTGCATCGCTGGTCCTGGGGCCCCCACAGCAGCAGGCATTAAACCTATAGGAGCTGGGCTATAGGCAGGGCCTGGGGTCTGGGGGACATTCAGGGAATTTGAACTGTGGTGCTTTGTCAAGGGACATAGACTTCTCAGGGCATGAACACCAGTAGACCCAGGCCAATGATTGTTGCTCTGTTTTATTCTGGAGCTAAAGTACAGAGTATCTCACCACCCAGCCCCGCAGGGACAAGGACTATGGTGTCACCCAGGAAGGTCTTCCTCCAGTTGGGGAACGTGGGAGGTTGTAGAAAGGATGTGTTGTACACCCAGCATGTGTGTCACTACAAGGAAGGATCTTGTTCAACCTCCTCTGTGCCTCTCCCTTTAGAAAGGACCCGCAGTTGCAGGTGGATTTTCACACTGGCCCTGACCCGGCCTCTGACATTGCCTTCCATTTCCGTGTGTACTTTGGCCACTCAGTGGTGATGAACAGTCTGCAGGACGGGAGCTGGGGAAATGAAGTGAAATCCTCCAAGATGCCCTTTGAGGATAACAAACCATTCAAACTGCGCTTCTTGGTCCTAGACAATGAATTCCAGGTGAGAGCCCCAGGAGCAGCCGGACATGGCCCCCTTAGGCTTTCAGAGGCAGACAGAGCTCATCCTGGCCTGGCCCCGAGAGGAGCTGTTCACAAGTACTCCTGCCCTAGGCTTTTAATCCCAGGGACACTCCGCTTATACTGCCCTTCTCAGTTCTCTTCCCAAATCTGACCAAGATCAAGGTCAGCTCAGATACCTTTTCTACCAAAATGGAGAGTCTCCTCTGCACTCAAGGCTACCATTTCTACCTTTGCTGTTATTTAAATTTTCATGGAGCTAAACAGTGAACATATGCATATGAATAAAATTTTTTTTTTCGGTACCAGGGAGGTTTCAAAATAGCAAAAAAAAATGATTTTTTATGTTCCCAACACAAAGAAATAACTGTCTGAGGTGATGGATATGACATTTATACATACTGAAATACCACATGGTACCCCATAAATACATATGATCACTATGTGTACATAGAAAATGAAAACATTTTTAAAAGGTTTTAATATTTAATATTTTACTTTTAATCTGGGAAGGGGGTACTAGGGATTGAACTCAGGGGCACTCGACCACTGAGCCACAACCCCAGCCCTGTTTTGTATTTTATTTACAGACAGGGTTTCACTGAGTTGCTTAGTACCTCACAGTTGCTGAGGCTGGCTTTGAACTTGCGATCCTCCTGCCTTAGCATCCTGAGCCACTGAAATTACAGGTGTATGCCACCGAGCTGGGCTTCATTTTAATTTTGAATTTTTAAAAATTTTCTTTTACTTGTAGTGGACACAATACCTTTGTTTTATTTATTTCTATGTGGTGCTGAGGATCAAACCCAGTGCCTCACACATGCTAGGCTAGGGTTCTACCACTGAGCCACAAACCCAGCCCGATATCCTATTTTTTAAATCATCTATGCTCATCTAGCTCTTTAAGGACATCGAGGTTTCATTCTTTCCCTCCAGTAGTCCCAATCTGAGTTGCTCACGTGAGAAACTTCCCTTAGCAGTGAATGACTTCAAGGTCTGTGGAACCCAAACGTATCCCATCAGTGAGCACGTATGCAGCACTCACTTTACAGAAGGCTCTTTACCAGAAACAAGGATTCAAGGTTCATGGCACGGTCTCTGGCCATGGGGATCTAGGGTGGAGGGGAAGCCAAGCAAAATAGACCTTATGACATAGAATGGGAGCCCCTCACTGGAGAGAGGAGAGAGCACACTGAACATAGAGTGAACAACTGCAACGGTCACAGCAGATGCGAGTGTGTGCGTCAGGTTCTGCAGTGTGATGGGGAGTTTGCTGGGTGAACAGTGCAGGTGCTGGGCAGAAATGGACCAGCAGACTGAACACTGTGCTGTCTGTCGGACACACGCTCCTTCCTACAGGTGGTGGTAGATGGTGAGCACTGCTACAGCTTCCCCCATCGCGTCGAGCTGACTTCTGTGCAGATGGTGCAGGTGTGGAGAGACGTCCTGCTCTACTCCATGGAAATCTGCTAGAGCGACCAGCCTCCCCGATGTTGGGGTGTTCCCCATGCAATTCCCAGAGTCCTCCAACAGAAATGATTCCTCCTTACCCCTTCCCTGCCCTTGCTCATTAAAAGTTTGCCAAACTTCATGCGTTTTGCTTTAGCGAACAAAAAACAAAATCAAGTGATCATCACGAAGAGTGGTGTGGCGTTCCAGGGGAGGGATCCAGGAATCACAGGGGACAAATCTTTCTGGAACACAGAGAACAAATGACAAGTCACTGAAGTTTCAAAGACATTAGTAACACCATTCTTATATAGTACTTAGTGGATGTCACACACTGGGAACCCAAACCCTGACCCAGCTTCAGATGCCCGAACTCAACTGTTATGTAGCAGTCCCTAGCCACAGAGCTAGGGCAGCTGTGGAGGGAAACTTGGTATTTTGAGGAACATTGGGGAAATTTCCTAATTCGTCCATTTCTTAATTTATCCAACCATGTCCATTTTGTATCAAAGGTGTGCCTGGCTTTGTGCAGGATGCATTGGGAGTTGAAGAAAGGAAATAGATAAGTGGGAACCTGAAATTCTCAGCCGAAGCCCAGTTAGAGAACCACAGATGTTCAATGATGAGGCCAGGATCAAAAACGCACACCTGTGATCCCAGCAGCTTGGGAGGCTGAGGGAGGGAGATTCCAAGTTGAAAGCCAGTCTCAGCAACTTAGCAAAGCCCTATGCAACTCATCACGATCCCGAGATCCCCTCTCTAAATTAAAAAATGTAAAAAAGGGCTGGGGATGTGACTCAATGATAAAGGGTCCCTGGTACAAAAAAAAAAAAAGTTCAAAGACAGCCCTCAAATAATGCCCCCATACCTTTTTCCCTCTATTTTCAAAAGAGTTGCAAGATCTTACCAATTTCTTCTGGCAGAAACCTGGGAACTATGTTTGAAAATTATTGTCACGGTTTTATATCAAGGAATATATAATTTATTATTGGTACAAGCACAATTTATATACATGGATGCAGAGACTAGAGTTTGGTTTTCACTCTTCAGATAGACACCACAGCATAACAAACCTCCCCAAAACATATTGGCTTAAAACACTGTAGCTTACAGTCTCTTCCAGATCTGTGGGTTTCTGGACTCATGGGGGCGTGTGACATGGCTCTGGTCAGATGCCAGGCAGAGGTGTGCATGTGTTGGCCTGGGCACACCACACTTTCCTCATGTTGGCTCTTCAGAGGGGGTGGTGAAACACCCCGTGGCTGGCTGGTTATCTCTTTCTCTACGTGACCTTCATGGCTACCTGAGACATCCTCAGTCATGGACTTCATTCATCTCAGGATAGTGGGACTTACTGAATGGTGACAGGCTTTCAACAGCATGACCTTTCCAAAGGGCTCAAGCACAAGGTGCTAGGTATCACAGGACCCAGCTTTGAAAGTCATCTAGTGTCCCTTGTGCCACATTCTATTGTTTAAGGTGCATCCCAGACACAGCCCAAATCTGGGTGGGGTTATTTTGATTTGTGGTTCATGGGGAGAAGGGAGAGCAGCCTTGAAGACTCCTTATGCCACCTGCAGGCCCCCATGTTTCCACACACCAGAACACTCAACCGACTGTAACGCAACTATACCAACAGGTTGAAGTCCAAGATCTCATCACCTAAATCGGGACATGGTGTCTATGAGGTGAACTGATCATAAATTCTCAGTTTGCTTTTTATCAACATGTGCAATGGAAAGACAAGGTGCCTGCCCCATTCACACCAAAAAATATAACACTGAACAGACACGGGACGAAAGGCAGTTAACAAGCTTATTTTAAAGAGGGAGCAACAGAAGACATAGAAGTCGCTGACCCATGTCAGTTCTGAATGCCAGCCAGACATGACCAATCTTTCATTCCCTCTGGGAGTCTCTCTCTGCAGTGATTGGCTCCACCCTCCATTGCTGAACTTTTCTGAGTTCCTGCCAAGATGAGAGAGTGACAGCCCCTCTCTGTCTAGCAGGGCTCTGATGATCTGCTCCTTTGCAAGTCTGGGAACCACTTTGGAGAAATGTGTTATGACCTTTAAAAAAAAGCATCAAGGTGGATGTAATGAGGTGCTGTGAAACAGCCTCTTCGTACACACGGACTAACTCAGGCAACGATTCTCATCATTCTTATCCACTCTCGCTGAGGCTAATGGCCACAGTGTGTTCAACTCCAGCCTCACCTGGGCCTCTTCCCTTAGCCCTCCTGCAGCCTGACTTCCAGATACTCACAGGTACCTGGACATAGACAATGATACGCTTCAGACCTTTCTTCATTGTTTCATTTCAGTATGGGATAGAATTTCCTCCTGTCTATGCTCTTGGCTTCTGTTTAGACCCAATTTCCTTCCTCCTTATAACTTCCCTGTCTCTTCCCTGTAGTTTGATTATGATCCATAGGACCCCAGTGTCAGTCTGTGACTCCTTTTGGGGAAATTAGGTAATGCTTGCTTGAATGGATGCAAACTAGCCTGGAGTCCTTGACTTGCTGACTGAGCATGACTTAGATATCATGACAATTTGCCCTTTGGCTGGTAGCTATCGTGTTTTAATGACCTACATAATCCTACATGGAGATCCTGCTATGAAACATACAGTAAACATCTTTAGCTCTTTCCAGTCTCTGCTAAACCCATGAAAGAATAAGTTGGACAATACTGTCCTTCGTGGTAAAGTCTTCTAAACCTGGTTTTCCTCTGTGATACTGTCCAAGTTACTGATTAATCATGGGCTTGGGCTCTGCTTCTGAGTGAGGAACAGGCAAGACATAAAGAATAAGAGGAGGAGCTAGGCATGGTGGCACACACCCGTAATCCCAGCACTTTGGGAGGCTGAGACAGGAGAATTACGAGTTGAAAACCAACCTCAGCAAGGGCGAGGCACTAAGCAACTCATTGAGACGCTGTCTCTACATAAAACCCAAAATAGGGCTGGGGATGTGGCTCAGTGGGTGAGTATCCCTGAGTTCAATCCCTGGTACAAAAAAGAATTTAAAAAGAAAGATGAATGGCTGGGGCTGGGATTGTAGCTCAGCGGTAGAGCGCTTGCCTCGCATGCGTGAGGCCCTGGGTTCGATCCTCAGCACCACATACAAAGCAATAAAATAAAGACATTGTGTCCATCTATAACTAAAAGAAAGAAAGAAAGATGAATGGCAATCTCCATCCCTTCCCTCATTTCACACACTCATATGGAGGATATATAGACATGTAAATATCTCCCAACTGCCAGTATCTTCCTTTGTTCCTTATGATCTTTTTTCTGAAACTAGAGAAATCCACATTGCCCATGTGTCATTTATGTCATGCCTCACGTGGGTTTGCTCGACGAGTTGGAGTCCCGCGGGATGAGGGGACCGAGGAATTGGGTCCCACAGGACGAGGTATGGGGTGCCAGGGGACAAGGTATGGGATCCCAGAGGGGTGGACGGTCGCAGAGTCACTCACCCAGACACCTGGGATAGGTAAAACTGCTCTGCCATAGCGAGAGGCAGACCCATTTATATCAGTTAGTGCAACAGTTTATATAGGGTCCTCGGACCAATCATGGCCCTGAGGTTAGGTTACAGCCAATAGGCTACTGATCCATGTCAGGCACGCAGCCAGTCAGCATGGGATGAGAAAAGGAGAGGCACTGAAGGCAGCCAATCAGCATGGGGTAAAGGGGAGGGGAAACATTCAAAGTAGCCAGTCAGCATAAGGTAAAGGGAGGTGAAGCATTCAAACCCATAGGGTAAAGGGGAGGGAAAGTATTCAAAGTAGTCAATCAGCATAGTGGGTGCTGAAGGCACAGAGAGAGATCCTATGTGGGCCTTTAGAAGATGGGACCTTATGGGAGATCCTTAGATCATTGGGGACATGTTCATAAAGGGGATTGTGGAACTCCCATCTCATCGTTTCTCTCTTTGCTTCCTGACCCAAAAAAATAAGAGAATTTCTCTCTCAGGCACTTCCACCATGATGTGCCCCCCTCACCAGAGGACCCAAGAAATGGGCCAGAACCATGAGCTAAACAAACTTTTTCTCTTTATAAGTTAATTGCCTCAAGTATTTCATTGCAGCAATTACATACATAATGCAATTACATAACATGAAAATAAAAGGGAAGAAAGCTAAATTAAATCAAACTGTACATATAGAAAACCACAAAAGTCCAAAAGTGACAATGAGCTTCTCTGTTATTTCTTCCTACAATGTGGGGACAACTGAAGCATCATACTCTATTGCCTAATCATGCCTAGCATCGTCTCCATAGTCAGTAATGCTGTGCCTTGAATTATGCCATTATGATGTAGCAGATCCATCAACGTGCCATCTGGAGAACATCAGACAGTCCAGGTGGACAAAAGATGATCTGCAATTTTCCAAAGTTCTTATCTCCATCTCATTTTGGAGAGACAAAAAAGAGTAATATTTGAAAGAGTTCCCAAAAGAAAATGGGTAAATAGCTAAGATAGAACCAGAAAGGATGCCAGTGATCCCAGCTACTCAGGAGGCTGAGGCAGGAAGATTAAAAAAGTTCAAGGTCATCTTTGACAAGTTAGCAAGATCTTGTCTCAAACAAAAAAAAAAAAATTAAAAGGGCTGAGGACGACAGACAGAATTCAAGCTCTCTGTGACCTACAGCCACCTGAAGCAGTGGACTACATCCTCTCCTTTCTGAGTCTGCCTGGCTTTTTCAGGCATTGGGTACCCAACGAGGCCCTTCTGGCCAAGCCCTTATGCCAGGCAGCTAAGGAGACCCCCTCATGGGCCCTTCACCTTCCCTACCCTGCTAGCCAATGCCTTTTATAAGCTCAGGGATTCTCTCCCACTCTCTCCCACTCTATCTCTTCCTAATCCTGACCATCTTTTCCACTCTTTACAGATGAAAGACAGGGTATTGCCACTGGCCTCCTCACACAACCAATCAGACTCTCCTGTAAGCCAGTGGCATACCTCTCCAAGCAGCTTGACTCTGCAGTTTGTGAGTGACTACCATGTCTCTGTGCACTGGCGGCAGCAGCAGAACTTACTAAGGAAGCCCTGAACCTTACCTGGCTCCAAACAATATCTATTTTCTACCCATCAGCTACAGGACCTCTTAAGTCATAAAGCTCTTCCCCTTCTGAGCCCTTCAAGAATTCAAGAATTCCACCTTCTCTTTATAGAGAACTCCACCACTGCCCTCTGTTGTTCTTCTTCCCTCAATCCTGCCTCACTCCTCCCTCTATCCTCACCCCCTTCAGATGCTAACCACTCCTGTACGCAGGTGCTAGAGGCCCTGCCATCACCACGTGAGGACCTCTTTGATGACCCACTTCCCTCACCTGACTTAACCATTTTGTGGACAGCAGTTCGACCATGGGTCGCGATGGACACCATAGAGCCATATATGTGGTAGTCACCACCACCTCAGTTCTAGAAGCCAGCTGCCTTCCTGAAGGGACCACCTCCCAAAAGGCTGAACTTTTTGCACTTATCAGAGCTCTCACTCTATCCAAAGATAAGCAGGTAAACATTTACACAGTCTCCAAATCTGCCTTCCTGATTGCTCATTCACATGTGGCTATTCAGAAGGAACGTGGATTCTTGACCACGAAGGGATCACCAGTGGTCAGTGCCTCTCTAATTTCCAAACTCTTAGAGGCACTACAACTGCCATCACGAGTGGCTATCATACACTGCAGAGGGCATCAAAATTCCTCTGACCCTATAGCTGTGGGCAAAACAAAGCAGACTCTATAGCACCAGGACTAACAGCCAAATCCTCGGCAGCCCCTATCCTGTTTCTATCCACCACAATTAAACCTATTTCTTATCATTCAAATAAAGTAATTTGTCTAAATTCCAAAATTTACAAGGATTGTTTTGGGATGTAAAGAGAAAACAGAATTAATAGATCATAAAAAGAGATCAGAGTAGGGCTGGAGCAGTGGCTCAGTGGCAGAGCTCTTGCCTCGCATGCGTGGGTCACTGGGTTCGATCCTCAGCACCACATAAAAATAACTAATAAAGATATTGCGTCCATCTACAACTAAAAAAATATTAAAAAAAAAAAAAAGAGATCAGAGTAAGTGACACAAGGGCCTCAATGACAAAGGTCAGAGTTTATGTTTGTGATTAAATTGAGTATAATTAATACAAATTTATTTAAAATTTAATGTACTAATATAAAACAAAGTCTGAAACATTGTTCTGCTCTTATCAAGATTCCTCAATTAACCCTGTATAGCGACGCTGAATTAACCTGGCTTGTTACCACCTCCCTTTCCAGGAATAGATAGGCCACCTTTCTACCAGTAGTAGTTGGGCTCTCCCTGGCCTCTTCACGTGCTGCCTCCGGGCTGGGAGCAGGAGGACTTGGTGATGCAGTAACCGCTACTCAGAAGCTTGAACAACAACTTCGAGAAAATGGTAGAGGCATCGGCTGCCTCTCTCGCTTCCCTGCAATGGCAGATAACATCTACTGCCCAAGTTTCATTACAGAACCGTTGAGCCCTAGATCTCCTAACAGCAGACAAAGGAGGAACATGTCTGTTCCTGAGAAAAGAATGCTGCTACTTTATCAATGAAACTGGACTGGTTGAAAGGAATGTCAACACCCTCCATCGTTTAAGTGAAAGGCTTAAAGGGCAACAATCAAATGACCCTTGGCCAGGCTGGCTAAGCTCTACCCTCAGTGCATGGCTGACTCCCATTCTCACTCCTATATTAGTAATAACACTTCTACTAATAATTGCTCCTTGCCTCCTCAGGCTCGCCCAAAAGCACACAGATAAAGCTGCCACAGCGACCTACAACCAGATGCTCCTACACCCCTACAGTCACCTCCCTACCAAACCGACACCCAAGCCATCTCCTTTTCCTTTATGTATCAGTAAAGCCTTGCTCAGCGGTTTTAATTGGCCTCCTTTTGGTCATCATTATCTGACCTTACATCACTTACCTTTTATATTTTTGTCAGTCTGCAAATTTTATTTCATTAATTTAAAAGGTGAACAAAATGCATATTTCAAATCTTATTACACATTTATCTGGCATATATGTTTGACAGAGGACAAAGAGATTTCAAGTAACTTAAGAGACAGTCCACTGTCCATTTAAAAATGTTCTTTCTTCCACAAAATCTTTTCACTGAAATACAAAACAAAACCTCCAAAACAACAAAAATCTTTTGTACTGCACAAATGCAAGATATAAACTTATTTATTTATTTTATTGTCAATTCCGATGATGAAGATGGGAGGCATAAATGTTGCCAGTTGACTCAAATGATGTGAACAAAAAGCTGTTTCCCCCAGATACAAAGAAGTCTTCATGTCTCTTTCAGTAGGACCACATACTTGATACTCATACCAGATCACTTCTTCACTTCCCTTTTTTCACTTCCCTCTCCTTGCTGACAACTTGGGTCACCACCTTCAGTTTTTTGTGCCCTTGTTTTTAATTTAGGTATCATTTCTGCTGCATACATTACTGACTTACCTCAACAAACACATTAAGCCCAACTGCTGAGCATACATCTTGAATCTCTGTAGCTGTAGGATTTTCAACAGCCTAACTTATGAGGATTCTCCTTCCCTCTGCAATGGTCTTATTAAATAAGCAGGTTAGATAAAAATACACCTGTCTTGGCCTGCCAGGGACCGTGCAGTGGCACAAGCCATTTCCACTTGAGTCCACACAAAGACAGCACCTGCTACCTTTTATAATTAAGTAAATAATAAATATATTTTACTTACAATAAAGTAAATATACTTTACTTTTAACATTGTATTTTTAATTGACAAGTAATAATTGTATAATAGCTTAGTTAACCACAAGGAGGACTGGGGATATAGCTCTGTGATAAAGCATTTTATGCCAAACGCGGTGTGGCACATGGCGCACGCCTGTTACCCCAAGGGCTTGGAAGGCTGAGGCAGGAGAATCCTGAGTTCAAAGCCAGCCTCAGCAAAAGCCAGGCGCTGAGCAACTCAGTGAGACACTGTCTTTAAATAAAGTACAAAATAGGGCTGGGGATGTGGCTCAATGGCCTAGTGCTCTTGAGTTCAATACCAGGTGCTAGAAAAAAGGAAAATAAAGAAAAGCATTTCATTATCATGTACGAGGCCTTGGGTTCAATCCTCAGTGGGGAGAGTTAGCAAAGGTTTAAACGCCCCCCCCCCCAAAAAAAAAAAAAAAGATGGGGAACTTGCTTTTGCAAATGAACCTAATTATAGACTATTCCAAAGGCAAACCTAGGGTCAGTATTATTACTAATAGGCTTAGAAAAGGAAAGGTGCACGCTAGGATTAGAATGGCATTCAGAACGTAGAATAATCAAGGAAAAGAAACTTTCTACAACCTCAGAATTTTTAAAATGTAAAAATAAAACAAGGCAGGGACTGAGACACGTTCTTGTGTCTTCTCTAAGTGAAGTGTCTTCGCGAAGGTTCACTACACATTTTAAAACAAGACGAGGTGCTCGTGGCTTGGTTAGTGACCAGGGGTCACCTCTCCCACCCCGGAAACAAACTTCCCATAATCCCTTTTTTTGTTTTTGAGGGTGTGCCTGAGGATTGAACCCGGGAGTGCTTAACCACTGAGCCACATCCCAGGGTCTCGCTGAGTCTCTTAGCTCCTCACTAAGTCGCTGACTTGCTTTGAACTCTCTATCCTTCTGCCTCACCCTCATCATTGCCACCACCTCCACCCACCTCTAGGGCCTTACAGACGCGAGCGCGCCCGTTCGCACGTGCACACGCGCGCACTCACGCTCCCAGCTGCACGCATGCGCACCAATGCGCACTTACGTTATTCGTTTTCTCTGGAAGCGGTGAGGCTGACCCTGCAGTCCTAGATGTCTGAGCCTGCAACCTAAGTTGACGACCCCACGTGGGTGTTTGTGCATATGTGTGTGGCGCCAGCGGAGCAGCCCTACCCCTGTGTCCGTCTGGATCGTTTTAGGTTCTTTGGGGATCTCTGCGGCCGAGGTGCTCAGTCGTCTGCAGAGCTCGGCTGCGTTCGGTGGAAAAACGAGTAGTTACGTCATGTCCCTTACGCTCACAGAGGCAGTCATTTCCAGAAAACCTTGCCCTTCTCTTTTGGGTTCATTCAAGTTAGAGTCGTTTGCCATGCCTACAGTGAGAACGTTACTATTTTGGAAAAAAAATAATTTTAAGGAAGATGAGAACATTTCTGAACATTTCTGGCACAGGTGTCAAGAGAGTGATGAGAATTGCTACCAGATCTCACCCGCCTTTTCGATACTGAGGACTGCACCCAGGGGGCGCTCCACCACCAAGTCACATCCCGGCCTTTTATTTAATCATTCATTCATTCATTCATTCATTCATTCATTCATTCATTCATTCATTATTTTGAGATAGAGCCTCACTAAGTTGCTGAGGCTAACCTGAATTTGCAATGCTCCTGCCTTAGCCTCCGGAATCGCTGGGATAACAGGCGTGTGCCACCACGCCAGGCTCCCCCTCCCTTTGAAAGTCTTCTTCCAAGAACTCCAAGACACACACAGGGAAGGGGAGCATGCTGAGGAGATGAGCTGGGGCTGTGACCCTCTCTCCAGGCGCCTAAGCCACAGATCTCCATGGAAAAGAGGGGGGGAATGAGCCTGTGCCCCAGCCTCTCAGGTTGTCTTGTGGCTGACATGTGTTTGTTCCCTCTATCTCAGTTAGAGGGGAAGGGATGAGATGTCTGTGCCCGCCCATTCTCTCAGCCTGCTCCAAAACAGCTGCCTTCTCTGTGTGAACATTCCAGCTTTCAGGAGAAAAGTAGCCAGCCTTTTTCCCAGCACCAACATCAGCCACACCTACAACCTGAGGAGGAACTGAAGGTGGGGAGTTGGCACCCCATTGATGGGCAAGATTAATAATGATAATTATTCCTGCCCTTTACATAAAGCTTAATATATTCCAGCCACTGTTAAAGGCCTATGACAGAAGTTAACTTATTCCTCACAAACTTGTGATGTAAGTCCTATGTTGATTTTTCAGATAAAGAAACTGAGTCACGGAACTATTAAGTCACTTGGACAGTTACAGAAATGAGCCACATACCAACTCCCCAGAATCTTCACAGTGGAAAGAATGAGTTAAACCAAAGCAGGAAAGATAGTTCTTTCTGGGTAAGAGATAAGAGTGGGGAAGAGGAAAGATTTTCAGGGCTGATTAGGGGGCAGGTGGAGAGTTCTCTTTCCACCTTCTCCACACTTTGATGAGTTTCTACCACAGCTCCTCAGGTGACCCCATCATCACTTTGTATCCCCACTCGGAGCTGAAGTCCCATGAGTCTGTGAATAGGGAGGTAGAATAGGGATAGGAGTGTCAACAGCTTGACCTTGAGCATGAGATAGTCTTCTGAGCTGTGCTTCCTGAGCTTGGAGCCAAAGAGATGCAGGGGGATGCGGAACATATTGAAAGAGAAATAGGTGAGCTGTCTCAAGCTGCCAGAACTCACAACAGACCAGGAGGCTTAAACAACACAAATTTATTGTGTCATGGTTCAGGAAACTAGAAGTTCAATATCAAGATGCTACTGGTTTGTCTTCTAGTGAGGCCTCTCTCCTCGTCTTGCAGATGGTCACCTTGTATCTTCATGTGGCCTCACCTCTGCATGCATTCTTGTGGTTTGTTCCCTCTCACGCACTCCCTCTCCCCTCCCCACCCCCCAAACAGGATCTCATCATGTTACCCAGGCTGACCTCTAACCGCTAGGATCAAACAATCTCCTTAATCAGCCTCCCAAGTATCTGGGTCTACAACATTCCCAAGTCTTCCCTCCCCCTACCCAGTACTGGGAATTGAACCCAGTGCTTCACATATGCTAGGCAAGTGTTCCAGTAAACCACACCCCCAGGCCTTTTCATTTTATTTTGAGATAGGATTTCACTAAGTTGCCCAGGCTGGCCTGTAACTTGTGATGCTCCCGCCTCAGCTTCCCATGTATCTGGGACTATAGGTGTTCATCGCAACACCTGGCCGCTTCCTCTTTTAATAAGGATACTAGTCCTATTGGATTAGGGTCCCACCTTTATGATCTCATTCAACTTCAATTATCTCCTTAAAGACTCTATGTGGGGCACAATTCAATTCATGATACAAGCTACGAAGTATGTGGAATAGTGCCTTGTCCCTACTTGTGTTCAAAAAATAGGAACATTAGTAATGATGTTCAGAAGGAAGAAAATCAGAACCAGAAGTTTAGTATCCAGGGTAACTGAACCTCCTCGTTTGCCAAATAATTGTGGTTGATCAATTAAGAAAACATTTCATCTCTCGACTTGGCTATATGGAGCTTTCACCCTGACATCCTGCAAGATCGTGTAGCTGGCAGCTAGGGAAAGCCCACTTCCTCAACTGTAGCTGTTGGGGGAGAGGACAAATTTCCATCTAGCTTTTATCATAGGTTTTCTCTTTTCTATCAGCAGATCCATCCCCTTCCATTTAAACTCTTGACGCTCTTTCCAAATATTAACTGTATGACCAGGGGGTTAAATTTATGTCCAACCTCTCAAGATTTTAAGCCACATGGAGCTCCTGATGCCACCCTTAATTGTTTAGTCTGCAACATGATTGATTGAATTTGTCTTCAGATAATCCTGAATCACCCTCCATGAGTCACTCAGAGACTGCGGCCACTGAAGGAACAGTCTTGGGAATAATAACTAACCTGGAATTTATCTCCAATTTTCATTTTTATCTCCCCACATTATCACCAAGTTTTTCTGCCTCCCTCTAGCTGTTTCTTTTTTGTTCACTGCATTTTTCTAGAACATTTCTTCCCCTGTGGTACTGGGGGAAATCAAACCCAGGATCTTGAACCTCCCAGCCCCTACAACAACTTTTATATTGCTTCTGTTTAATAAAATGCAATTTTATGTAGAGCCATTTCTATTCCTGGAAAATAGAAGTACTTTTTAGCTTATGCTATAAGGTGAATTGTAGTCTCAGAAGGCAGGATTGTATCTGCTTCCATAGGATTATAGCAAATTTCTACCATGTCTAGTGCCTCCTTTAATGATGTATGTTATTATTGAAGTCTGGGAATTCCTTTGTCAAATATTTGTGACTTTCCAGGCAGCCAAAGGGTGGGAACAACACATCTTCAGTTGCCAAGCTAGCCTGAGAACTGCCCTGAAGGAGCCACACATAGTAATTGCAGAGATGCTAGTGGGAGGCTGTGTTTAAAGCAGCAGGTAGACCGGATGTTATTTTATATACTTGCTGCTGTTCCAAACAGGAAAGTAAGAGCACAAGCTGTGATCTGAGGATGAGATTTTAATGCCTCAAAATAGCTCATTCCCCACAGGGAAGAAAGCAGTTGAGTCACTAAAGTTATATGCTGATGCAAAACCACCACCAGCAAAATCAAAGGTAGAATTTCCTTACGTGATGTTTAGCACATTAATCTGAACTAAGAAGAAATAATTAGCTGGGCGCGGTGGCTCAAGCCTGTAATCCCAGCACTTAGGGAGGCTGAGACAGGAGAATTACGAGTTCAAAGCCAGCTTCAGCAACAGCAAGGCAAGTGCCCCTGAGTTCAATCCCAGTACCAAAAAAGAAGAAGAAAGAAGAAGGAGAAGGAGAAGGAGAGGAAGAGGAAGAGGAAGAAGAAGAATTATTATTTGAAATGTGGTCCTCCCTATGTTGCCCAGATTTTGCCTCCACCTCCTCGGCTCAAGGATCCTCCAGCCTCACCTTCAAAGTAGCTGGAATTCCAGACACAAGCCACGGTGTGTGACTTAGAGAGTCACTATTCAAGATGCATGTTGTAATATGATGGGACCCATAAAAAGAATGGTAATTAACATGTAACTATTAAGAAAATAAAGTACTTATAATACCAATGAAAAATATGGGCGAATTTCATAAAAAAGGATGTTGTTCCAAAGAAACCAGACACAAGAGTATATAAAGTTCAAAACACAGGCAAAACCAAACTGCAGTATTAGGAAAGCACCCTTAAGTGGTAGAACAAAAAAGAAAATGAGGAAATGATTACCGTAATATCAGGATAGTAGTTACCTCCAGGTAGAAGGGAGAAAATAATAATAATAAGTAAAGGAAGGATTCTTGGATACTGGAAATATTCAATTTCTTGACCTGGAAATAGTTTAACAAATGTATACTTTGTAATAGCTCATTCATCTGTGTATATTTATAATTTCATTTTTCTACATATGCATAATATTGCACAATTTTTGAAAAAATTAATGTCCAAGTGTAGCTAACTAAAATTTTAAGTGACAAGAAGGGGGAATTATTATAAAGCTTTGGTAATTAATTGGATTGATATGGGCGAAAATAGATGAATAAATGGAAAAGAATAAACAACCCTAAAAAAGACCCTGAACCAGAATATCTTGGTATATAATAGAGGTGGCATTGCCTGCTCGGGAGGCTGAGACAGGAGGATCACAAATGTGAGGTCATCCTGGAAAACTTAACTAGACCCTGTCTCAAAATAAAATTAAAAGGAAGGGGCTGGGGATGTAGCTAGGCGGTAGAGCACTTCTTAGAATGTGCAAAGCTCTGATTTCAATCCCCAGAGCAAAAAAAAAAAAGAGGTGGTATAACAATCACTAGGTAACAGCTTAGAAGCATCCTAGGATGGAAGCTTAGGAACGCTTGCAGAAAAACGATCTTGTAAGACTTTTCTTACAAATGTTAAACTAGGAATGTAAAAACTTGGGCCCCACCCTTGCACATTCTGCGGTTTCGGATGCATTAACATCGCTCGCCACTAGATGGTATCTGAAGCCTCCGGGCGACGGGCTATGACGCATGCGCAGTGCTGCCAGGTCGCTACAGAACGTCTACGCTTGCGCACGCGGCTGTGCACACAGCGTTTACCCGTGCGCATTGCGCTCATGTACGCGCCCTCGCGTGCACACCCGTGATCGCACTGTCCCGTTATTCCAGTTTTTCTGGGAGCAACCGAGCTGTCCCTGCGGTCCGAGATGTCCCAGCTGCCCGCAGACAGCAGCGTCCCGCAGACGGACGCAGCTAATGGCGACGTCGGTGTCCCGCAGGCGGAGGTAGGCGGTGGGAGGCGGGAGCCGACCCCAGCGCAGGCTGCAGAGGTCCGGGAGGGCCCGGTGGCGCCGGCCCGGGAGGGCCCAGTGGCGGCGGCCAGGGAAGGCCCGGTAGCGGCGGCCAGGGGAGGCCGGATGGCAGCGGCCAGGGAAGGCCGGATGGCGGAGGCCAGAGGAGGCCCTGTGGCGGCGGCCAGGGGAGGCCCGGCGGCCCGAGAAGGCGCCATGGCGGGGGCATCGAGGGATGCCCGGATGGCGGAGGTGGCCCGATTGTTGGGGGAGCCGCTGGAGGAAGAGGGTCCGGAGCCCAGGCCCAGATCCAGGGCCAGCAACGCCGGGGGCCTGGCCGCGTTGCCCTATCTCCGCCTCCGTCACCCGCTTAGCGTTTTAGGAATTAATTATCAGCAGTTCCTCCGCCACTACCTGGAAAATTATCCGATCGCCCCGGGCAGAATCCAGGAGCTGGAAGAACGCCGCCGGCGATTCGTGGAAGCCTGCAGAGCCAGGGAAGCCGCGTTTGACGCCGAGTATCAGCGCAATCCTCAGCGCGTGGATTTCGATATTTTAACATTTACCATAGCTCTGACTGCATCGGAAGTGATCAATCCCCTGATAGAAGAACTTGGTTGTGATAAGTTTATCAACAGAGAATAGTTCAGTGATGCCGCGACCTCCAAGAGAACCTGTGCGTTCCAGTCAACCCAATCCTGCAACTTGATTTAAAAAAGCCAGACTATATGGAGAACAAGGCAGTCAGTTGGGAAGAAAAGGAAGCTTATCGTGATAAAAGCACCCGAGAAGAAATAGAAGAAATGTCCAAAGCATCGTACTACTCCTGTGATGTTCTTTGAGTTTGTGGTTGATCCAGATTCTTTTCCCTGTATTATGAAACATGTCTGTCAACGTGGCTTCATTCAAAAATAAAGGGTTGTTTTATGAAGTTGAGACTTGAGGGAAGATTGCCAGTAGTAGAGCCCATGGTGAAGAAGGAAATGATCCGATAGCCATTATCGATAAGAATGACGACTTGCAGCTGTTTTTAGGACTAGACTGCTATGGAAAGAACTTGACATCGTCAGACTACGTGCTCCCTTCATGTCAGATTCAACAGAAGTTTTTAGTGTGAGACTGAGTTTGTGTTTTTCTGAGGCATTTCAGATGGCAAGCAAAGTAAATATTGTATATATTACGTGATAAAGCGTGTTTTGAAAAATACCAAATTTCCGGATTTTTTTCTTTCAGTTGTCAATCCTCATTTAAAGTTTTTTGGTAAGTCATCTAGTTAAATCCTAAGAATATAAAATAAAAAAGCCTTCTATCCCTGTCCCCCTTCACCTGGTACCTAACACAGCCTCTGTGGTAGCAGCCACAGTTCTGCTAGTTTCATTGTGTATACACAAGCAAACATAAATTTGGATTTATTCTTTTTCATTTCTTCACCAAGGGTGGCATAGTGTATATTGGTTTATGCATATCTTGAAGATCCTTCCAAACCACTATATCTCCTCTTTCCTAAGACCACATTTCTTTCCAGCCTGTGGTTATGTTGTAATTAACCAGAAATGTATGATGGACATTTAAGTTGTTTCCCATCATTTTCTTTTAGCACAAAAAAAAAAAGTTACTGTAGTAGTTATCTTGAATGCATATCATATGGCATGTATGCAAATACAGTATTGCTTTAATTCTAAATGCACTTTTCGTATTTTAACATCTCAAATCAGGGTACTTGTTACCTTTGATAGTGTGGTAAAGCATGTCTGCCTTAGGTTTTCCTAAAGCTATTAGTCTATGTCTATCTTATAACCAGTAACTTCTTAGATTCTTTGTAACGTATACCATCTATAGGATGAATTTCCATAAGTGAGAGTTCTGGGCCAGAGATACCCCATTTGAAATTTGATAGCTGTTGCTAAGTTGCCTTCCACACATGTATTTCTATTTGCCCGCAAAATATCTCCTTAATGTTAACCTACAATAAACCATCCAATGTGTGGATCTTACCAATCCAATAGTTGAAAAAATGGCATATCAGTTTTAATTTGCCTTTCATTATGAGTGAAGTGAAATTTAAAGAATCATATATATTCTCTTTCCTGTGAACTCTTTATTGTATCCTTTATCTGTTTCTCTCCTGAATAACTTTGTCATTCCTTTATTGATTCTAGTATATGTATTGGTGACGTGAGGCATGGTAATAGTTTGTGGTGTGCATTATGAATATTTTCTTCCAGTTGTCATTTGTCTTTGGCTTTTCTGAAAACCTTTTGGGTGTGGAGATTTTCTTGTTTATTTCCTCTTTAACCTTAAACCTACAGGATTTTGAATCCCAATGTTCTCTTGTGTGTGTGTGCAGTTTCATTGTTCATATTTGAATTAATGATTCAAAATCTGTTCTGGGGAGTAGAAGTATAAAGTAAGGATCTTTTTTTTTTTTTTTAATGGTTACCTGGTTAAACAGATACTAAGTAATTTATTTCCCCTCTAATTTTGTTTTAAGATGGCTTTTTCTATATCAAACTGCATTTTAGATTTTCTAACTAGTTCTAAATCATAATACTGAAACCCCTTTAGTATACTTCTTTTTTATAGTGTTTCTGGCTGGTTTTGGACATTGTATGTATTACTACATCAATCTCAAAATTAGCTTTCCTAATTTAAAAAAAGAAAAAACTTATTAGTCATGTTACATTTAATTAACCCAGAGGTAACTGCTGTCATTAAGATACTCAACCTTTGAATCCAGTTGATCTATTTTTCCTTTTTTTTTTTTTTTTTGGTACTAGGGATTGAACTTAGGGGCACTTGACCGCTGAGCCACATCCCCAGCCCTATTTTGTGTTTTATGTAGAGACAGGGTCTCGTTGAGTTGCTTAGTGCCTCGCCATTGCTGAGGCTGGCTTTGAACTCATGATCCTCCTGTCTCAGCCTCCAAAGTGCTGGGATTACAGGCATGCACCACTGCACCTGGCTATATTTCCACTTTTTAAAAAAGGATTTCTTTGTATCCTTCAGCAGATTATTAATGTTTATTCTTAAATTAATGTCCCTAAAGGTGGTTTTTCACAGGTCTAGTCATTTATTCCTAGATATTTTATCTTTTATGTTTTTTTCTATAATGACATTTTCATTATATTTTAAGCTTGCCTATGTCTTTGAAAATAATTGATTTTTTTTTTTACTGGAGATTTAACCCAGGAATGCTTTTCCACTGAGTCACATCCTCAGACCATTTTTATTTTTTATTTTGAGACAGGGTCTCACATAAGTTGTTTAGGACCTTGCTAAATTGCTAAGGCTGCCTTTGAACTTGCAATCCTCCTGTCTCAGACTCTTGATGCGCTGGGATTACAGGTACTGAAAATATTTGATTTTTGCACATTTATTTGATAGCATGTCAGTGTACTAAATTCTTTTGCATTTATAATAGTTTTTCAAGTAATTCTCTTAAGTTGAAGAATTAGTCATATGCACATAGTTATAGCTTTGCCTCGTACAATTTTTTTTTTTTTTGGTACTGGGGATTGAACTCAGGGGTACTCGACCACTGAGCCACATCCCCAGCTCTATTTTGTGTTTTATGTAGAGACAGGGTCTCACGGAGTTGCTTAGCTTAGCACCTCGCTGTTGCTGGCTTTGAACTCGCGATTCTCCTGTCTCAGCCTCCCTAAGTGCTGGGATTACAGGCTTGAGCCACCATGCCTGGCTTGCCTCGTACAATTTTTAACACTGACTTCTTTCACAATTCTTGGCTCATGCCTTCTGTCTAATATAAAGTAATGGTGGATGATGGTGAAGCATCCTTATTGTGATTTTGTGAAAATTCCTTATATATATATATCCATCTATTCCTATTTGTGTGTGTGTTTTTATCAAGAATGATTATTGAGTTTTGTCAAAGGCCATTTCAGATCTAGGAAGGTGATCCTAGAGTTATTTTCAAGTCCACCACCATGATGAATTAGTTAGTGATAATGCATGATCTTTACATTCTTTAGATGCACTAATTAACTTTTTTAATTCTTTTCATGTGCTTTGTCTTTTTGTTTTTTAAGAATATTTGCAGTTCATGTCCACAAGTGAGATAGCTGTAACATTTTCTTGTGCTGTATTTATCCCTTTTAGGTATTGATGGGATCATTATATTACCCAACTTGGAAGTTGTCTTCCTTTCTAAGTTCTGAAACACTTTAAAATCCTTTGGAACTATTTTTCTATGATTTGGAAGGAAATCTGCCTTTGAAGATGTCTGGTCTGGGGCTTAGGGTGCTCAGGGGTAATAGTTTTTTCATGGTTTTCTCTGCCACCCCTATGGTACCAGCAGTAGATTTTTAAGCACTTCGAAAAAAACATGGAAATTAGAAGGTAGCATTTTTCCTGATTGCGTGCCTTTATTTACTTGTAACAGGAGTTTTTGAACTTAGAAAAATGGTGTACAATTAACAAATATATATACACATGAAACTCTTTAAAAAAATAGTCTTCATAAAGCTTGGTTTTAGCTTATCACCTTCTCTGAAATGATGGGTACATCAAGGTCTAAACAGTCTCTCTGGAGTCCAGAAATCAACCTGGAGTTTCTACTTATTAGTTTCGGGGGCGGGGTGGGCGGGGAGGCTGTTTTTTCTGAGGGTTTTTCTAGAATTTGGCCTGAGACAGACGTTACAAGTTTCTCCTCTGACAGAAGCTGAACTCAGGTCTAGAGAAGGAGGAGTTGTTGCCCAAACAGTAAGAATTGTGATGACATATTTCCACAGCTCTGAGCATTTTTCCAGGGCCAATGGACTCCACACTATGACTTCTTCTGACCAAAGGGCACTGTCCTAGCTGTGAGGTTAGCCTCTCCAGAGGGCGGGAGAGCAGAACTCGGGAGTCAAAGGGAAAGTATTAAGAGCCTCACCTCTGGTGTTCAACTGCTTGGGCTCAAATTTGGGCTGTGACATTATCTGTGTGACCCTAGGCATATTACTTGGCACTCTGTTCATCTTAAGTTCAAACCTTCAACATTCTTAGACACAAGGAAAGTTTATAGAGGTAAATTATGCCAAGTTCTGGGATCTGGGTTAGGGAGACCCGTGAAACTACAGTTCCTGGACCAACACACATCCTTAGAATGGGTAAATACATATTGTCATGTAAAGTGAATTCAGTTTCCCTATGAAAAACTGAACAAATCACCTCATTGCTCAGTTCCCAGCTGAGCTGATAGAGAAATGCCACCTGCAAAAGTCTGAGTGTGGGAAGGGCTTCAAATGAGTGGGCAGTGAACAAACTTCCCTGAGTAGAATGCGACTGGGATTGTGGGGGAGGGTCTGTATTCTTCAGGGATTGAAAAGAAGACCCAGGAAAGGAAATTTCCAGAAAGAAAAGAAAATGCTTGAAACCTTGGAAAAAAGAAAGGGAGAGCGGCTCTATGCCTGTTAGGAAAAGAAATTCCCAGAAAGAAAAGAAAATGCTTGAAATCTTAGAAAAAAGAAAGGGAGAGCAGTTCTCTGCCTGCTAATGAAAATGACTAAATGGTTCCTGTTTCCTCCTGTCTCCGAGGTCTACTCTTTCCTATTCTGCAAGGAAAGGAGGAAAAAAAAATCCCTCCATTTCTCCTGAGGGACTGGTTACCTGGGACCAAAAGCAAACCCCAGGTGACAATTCATTTCCTCCTCCAAGTTAAAAGACCCTTTGTGATATAATGAGAAAGTTGTTTAGTTTTTGTCACTGGTTCCTGGCTGGATGCCAGAAAGACCAAGCCTTCATTAAAGCTTGGAACTTCCAGCCCCAACCCGTGCCCCTGGTAAGAGAGGGGTTAGAAATTAAGTTAATCGCCAATGGCAAATTATTTAATCATGCCCATGTAATTAAATTTTAAAACCCCTCAACAGTAGAGTTAAGGAAGCTTCCAGGTAAACACATTGAGGTGCTAAGAGAGCAGTTCCCAGACAGGGCATGGAAGCTCTGTGCACCTCTGACCTCCACACCTTAACCCTGTGCATCTCTTCCATTTAGTTATTCCTGAGTTGTATCCTTTACAGTATACTGGTAATACAGGTTGAGTGTCTTCTATTAGTCTGTTTTCATCACTATAATGAAATGCCTGAGGCAAGATAATGTTTGTTTATTTGTGGGTACTGGGAATTGAACCCCCAAGGGCACTTTACCACTAAGCTACATCCCCAGCATTTTGTTGTTGTTTGAGACAGAGCCTTATCAAATTGCTGAGGAATCTTCTTGCCTCAGCCTCCCAAGTTGCTGGGATTATAGGCATGAGCCACCATGCCCAGCTGAGGCAGGAAACTGTTATAAAGAAGGATTATTTAATTCACAGTTTTGAAGGTTCAAAGGCGTGGTGTTGTTATTGGCTCAGCTCTGGTGAGTCCCCTTTGGCTGCATTACATCATGGTGCATCGTAGTGGGAGGAAGCTGTCCCATGACCAGACAGGAAGCAAAAGAGTAACTGGGGTCCCACAGTCTCTTCCAAGGGCACACCCCCAATTGATCTAAGGGCCTCCCACAATGCCTCACCTCTGAGAAGTCCCAGTACCTCAACACATTTTCTTTATTCATTCATCCATTGATGGACACCAAGGTTCCATAGTTTGGCTGTCATGAATTGTGCTGCTTATAAACATGGGCATGTTTGTACCACTATAGTATGCTGACTTTAATTCTTTAGCATAAATGCTAGGAGTGGTATAGCTGGATCACATCGTGGTTCCACTCCTCATCTTGAGGAATCGCCATACTGCAGAATCCAGAACCTAAGTGCTAGCATGACACCACACGTGGGAAATCCCACACCCAGCCTTGGGCTAGAGTTAAAAGGCAGGTGCACAAACAACATTATACAATATTATCTTCAGATTGTGTTTAAATTAATTGCATGTTTACACTGGGTTCCATTCCTGATATATCTCATTACGTATATGCAAATATTAAAAAAAAATCCAAGGCGGGCGCAGTGGTACACACCTGTAAACCCAGCACTTTTGGAGGTTGAGACAGGAGAATCGCGAGTTCAAAGCCAGCCTCAGCAACGGCGAGGCGCTAAGCAACTCAGTGAGACCCTGTCTCTACATATGACACAAAATAGGGCTGGGGATGTGGCTCAGTGGTCGAGTACCCCTGAGTTCAATCCCCCGAAACAAAAAAAGAAAGAAAAACCAGGACTGGGGTTGTGGCTTAGTGGTAAAGCGCTTGTCTAGCATGCATGAGGCTCTGGGTTCGATTCTCAGCACCACATAGAAATAAATAAAAAATAAAGGTCTATCAACAACTAAAAAAATATTTAAAAAAGAAAAACCAAAATCCGAAACACTCCTGGTCCCAAGCATTTTGGACAAGAGATACTCAAACTGTAGTAAGAAAGGACTTTGCTGAGTTCTGTGAGTCACTCTAGTGAATTACTAAACCCGAGAGGGGTAATGGGAACCCCAAAATTTGTAGTTTGCTGGACAGAAATGTGGGTAACTTGGGCATCCCATTTGAGACTGGCATCTGAAATCAGGGCAGTCTTATAGGATTGGAGAGGCCTTCACCAACTCCAGACAGTATCAGAATCGACTTGTAAAAAGAAAAAAAGAATTGACTTATAAGATACCCAGTTGGTGTTGGAGAATTAATGTACAAAAAATACATTTAATGGCAGAAGTACTATCAGGAGAAAAACTTGGCTTTCAAATAGAGAACAATAAGCCGGGCGCGGTGGCTCAAGCCTGTAATCCCAGCACTCAGGGAGGCTGAGACAGGAGAATCGCGAGTTCAAAGCCAGCCTCAGCAATGGCGAGGCACTAAGCAACTCAGTGAGACCCTGTCTCTACATAAAACACAAAATAGGGCTGGGGATGTGGCTCAGTGGTCGAGTGCCCCTGAGTTCAATCCCCGGTA
>PVHX01021955.1:0-28665 GCA_004024805.1 Geosciurus inauris | reverse complement strand
TTCTGTATCTGTTGAAACACTCTGATTGAAAGCCAGGCCCATCTCTGGGTGGCTATCCAGCAGCTTGAATGAGCAAGCAGGTGTCCTCTGGCCTGAGAGAGATCTGCCTTAGGGCCAGCTGAGCCCTGCTATCCAGACGGAGCCCCAGGCCACTGTCCCTCTCATGGTCAGCACTGCTGCTTTTCATTTCTTTACAATATGTTTTATCGTGATATAATACACATAACATAAAACACACCACCTTAGCCATCTCCTTTTTTTTTTAATCAAGGATTGAACCCAGGGGCGTGCTTAAAACTGAGCGCATCTCCAGCCCTTTCTATTTTTATTTTGAGGCAGGGTTTCACTAAGTTGCTTAGGATCTCACTAAGTTGCTGAGGCTGGCCTTGAATCTGCAATCCTCCTGCCTCAGCCTTCTGAGCTGCTGGGATTACAGGTGTGCAGCCCTGTGCCGGCCACCTTAGCCCTTTCTAAGCGTGCAGCCCCGTGGCCTTGAGTACTCGTGGTGTGTAACTGTCCGAGCTGCACAGCTCCTTTCATCTGGAAAAGTGAGCCTGCATCCCTAAACACCAGCACCCACCTTCGCACTCTGTCTCTGTGACTAGGGACCTCAGGTCAGTGCAGCGACATGGTATTTGTCCTTTGTGTGTGGCCAGCTTCACTGGGCATGAAGTCCTCAGCGCAGGCTGGGTCCTGTTTCTTGCCAAGGCTGGAGGACATCACTGCATGGAGGGGCCAGGCCCTGCCTGTCCTTCACCTGTCCGTGGGCTTGTGGGCAGCTCCCGCATTCTGCTCGTGGCTATGCTGCGGGAACGCGCATGTGGTCTCTCTCTTTTTTTAAAAAATATTTATTTTTTAGTTGCAGGTGACACAATGTCTTTATTTTATTTTTATGTGGTGCTGAGGATCGAACCCAGGGCCTCCCGCGTGCTAGGCGAGCACACTGCCACTGCGCCACAGCCCAGCCCCGCATGTGGTATCTCTTGAGACCTGCTTTCCCTTATTTGGGGCCCACGCCCAGGAGAGGGCTGCGGTCCGGTGATAGTCCCACTGTGACCGCCCAGTGTCCGCCTGCTGCCGCGGAGCAGGGGCCTCTCACCCCGGCACCTGTGGAGGCAGGTGCCTCCCTCCGCCTGGCTCGGCCACACCGTGCTGAGCTGTGACTGGTAGTCTCGTGCTTCCCTGGTGGCTAGTGACCTCGAGCCCTTCTCTGTGCTGACCACACATGTGTCTTCCTTGGAGAACCGTCCGTCTGAGTCTTTGGGGCGGCTTCCCTCGTGGTGACTGTCCACTACACTGGTCGGGGTGGCCCCACGAGCGGCCGGCTCCAGGAGTGCTGGATGGGCGCTGCTCTGTGTTCCAGTGACAGCCCTAGAGGAGGCAGGTGGGCTCAGCTCAGGTCCATGACCATCCTCTACCCAGAGCCGTGACGGGGAGGACGTGGGTCTTGGGGGGCCCAGCTGGGGTACCCAGGCCTGGGCCAGAGGAGGCCAGCCCCTCCACAGCATGTGGCCCGAGAGTAGGGGAGGGTCCCCAGGAGGACATTAGGTAGGTAGTGGGCATGGGGCCACAGCCGGCACTCATGACTGTGTGGCTCGTCATGGGGACAAGCTGGGGTGCTGGCTTCCTGAGGGACTGTGCTAAATGGGGTCACGTGTGCCTACAGTGGACGGTGCCCATCCCTGCACTACCCCGTTGCTGCTGGCCCCAGTCCGTCCCCAGCTGCGGAGAGTCCCAGCAGTACCCACGGGGAGTGTCTGTCCCCAGAAGCATGGCCGGGTCCCCAAGTCAAGGGCAACACGGTGGACCTAGGCAGCACGAGCCCGGCGTGAAGCTCCGGGTGCCCTGGAGACTGGGGTGCCCGCCTGTCAGCATTCAGAGGCCCTCTGAGGAAGTCCAAGCTCTGCAGCCAAGTACTGATCTCCTGGGAGGCTCTGCCTGTTTCCTGATGAATAATTCACGGTGGCCGGCGGGCGCTGACGCGTGAACCTGAACTCCCCTGGGCTAATACCCGTCAAGCAAACGGACAGGGATGTTTAATTAGAAGGAGCGCGTGCGGCACCGGCTCCTCCTCCGGCAGCACCAGGGCCTGAGCACCGGCTCCTGGAGGGAAGCGACTGGATCCGCTGACTGTTCCAAGACAGACGGGGGATGGAGGGAAAGGCAAGGAAAGTGACGTCCTGTCTCAGAGCCTCCAACAGTGAGTCACCTGAGGCGCCCTGGGGCCGACACTCCGAGCGGGGCTCATGTGCCCTGCTGCCAGTGGCTTCTGCAAGGTGGAGACTCCCAGACTCAGGGCACAGGGGCACCCGAGGGGCAGGCCAAACACACTGTTTGACTGGGGGTCCAGAAACAGGCCAGCCCCCCCCAGCCATGGCACCACTCGAACCCCTGTCCCTGTGGACACCTAGCCTGCCTGAGCTCCACGAAGACCTTGCCATGCTGCCCCACCCGGCCCTCCCACAGCCCTGCCCAGCCGCACTGAGGTCACTAGCCCCACCCTGACCCTTCCCCAGGACTCTAGATCACAGTAAGCTCGCTTGGAGGGGCAGGCTGGGTGGTGACCCTACAAACAGGCCAGTGAATGCGGGGCTCACTGCGCAGAGCCTCGGGTGGCAGAGGCTGGCTGCTGCGGTAGAGGAGCCGCCAGGCTCTGCTCCTGACCCCTGCCGCTCCCGTTTCCTCTCTTCTGGCCCTTGGTGCTGTCTGGTCTCCAGCCCCTGCACCACCAGGATGCTCCAGGTGCAGCCAGGAGGACACTTCCCACTGGCCACTCCACCAGGGATCACTGGCTCCCAGAAGAGTGGCAACTAGGAATTTGGGGCCTGGAGTGGGCGCCTGATGAAATCCAGCTCCGTTCAGGGACAAGGCGGGGTGTCACTAACACGGGCTCGGCATTGTGCTGGAGGGTCTGGCCAGGGCAGGGGGAAAGGAAGGAGAAAGCCAAGGCATCGTGACCAGAGGTGACGTCTCTATCTGCAGGCGACGAGTTCATCTACGCAGAAATCCAACAGTCGTGAAAACGAAGGCGCTGCCAGAGTTAACGAGCACTGTGCAAGGCCACGGAGCACGGCCAGTGTCACCGGCCACACTCTACTGCGGGCAACCAGAGACGGCCAGGCCGGCCACGCCATGCGAGAGCACCGCCCACAGGACTGCTCGCGTGAGTGTGACAGATGACGGGGAGCTCTGCACACTTGAAGCTGCAGCCGGGGCACCGCCCTCAGCAAGTCCCACCGCGTCCAGGGCTGCCCTCTTGACAGGGTTGACAAACTCGTAAAACTCATGTGGAGATGCAGTGTCCCCGATGGCCCAAATGGTCTGGATAGAGGAAGGACTCCGGGGGCCACACGCTGCCTGCACCTGCCTGGGACGACTTAGGGAGCTGCAGCAGCCAGGAAAACCACTCGCCACACAGAGACCCCCGGAGGAGTCCCACAGGGAGGCTGTGGGGACAGGGAGCATGGACCCGCACCTGGTGTCCTGGGGCAGAGCTGGAGCTCCCAGAGGCCGCTGTAGAAGACGCCGGGTGAGGCACTCCATTCCTAATCCAGCACCGAAAATGGACGAGCTCGACTTGATCAAAATGGAAACTGTGCTCTGCAAACACTCTTGGAGGAGAATGGAAAGACTCTGGGAGAAAGTACTTACCAACAGGACCCAGTAGGACTTGGTCCAGGATGTATGAGGAGCAGCTTAAGTTCAGTAATGTGTGGCCAGCCTGTGTGGGCAATGACCTCTAAAATGCCCGTGCTGGAGCCTAAGCCCAGCATGGCTGTGTGGAGATGGTGCCTTTAAGGAGGTTAGCAGGGTGGCCATCTGATGGGACCGGCATCCTTACAAGAAGAGATGTCAGTGGGCGCTCTGCACACACCGGGGAAGGCCAGCCAGGGCAGCATGACGCAGTGGCACCTGCAAGCTGGGAACAGAGCCCTTGCCAGCAGTCAGCACGGGCACCTTGACCATGGCCTCAGCCTCCAGAGCTGGGAGAAGACAGGTTAGCTGCTTAGGCCACCAGCCCGTGGCACTGTTAGGACCGCCTGCGCTAGTTCAGATGCAGAGCCACAGAGGATGTGGACCATCGTTGCTGCTGGTGATAGCAGATGGCCCTGCCATGTTCCACGGCAGCGGGACTGTTCTCAGAGTCACCTGGACACCTCCCAGGCCACTCGATCCTGGGCACTGCTCAGGGAAATGGAAGAGTGCATCCAAGCAGAGACTTACACAGGGCGTTTAGAGCCAGGCAAAGAGACTAGAAGCCTGTCCCACACACGCAGAAAAGAGACCAATAGAAACCGTCCTTGAGGAAGCCCAGACGTCAGACTGACAAAGTCTTTAAACATGTTTAAAGAACTAAAGGAAACGTAGAACAACATATTACCAAATAAAGAATATCAACAAAGACAAACTATTTTTAAAAAAACAAAATCTGAAGTGGAAAGTACAGTAACTCAGACAAAAGGTTCACTAGGGGGCTCATCAGCAGAGAGGAGCAAGCAGAGGCCAGAATCAGCAAACTTGACCACAGGACACCCACCTGGTTCGATGTACAGAAAAGCAGAGAAACAACAAAAATATACAGTGGAGTCCCAGACGCACAGGAGAGGGAGAATGGCAGAAAGGCTATTTGAAAAATAACGGCCAAGACAGTTTTGATGGAAACATGAACCTACACGTCCGGGAAGCCTCACAGGCTCTAAGTGGGTGAACTCAAGGGGATCCACACCACACACCTCGCAATCAGACAGCAAAGTCAAAGCGCGGAATCTCAGACGTAGCAAGAGAGAGTGGCGAGTCACACACAGGGGTCCTCCTTGCGGCTGACAGCCAACTTCTCGTCAGAACCAAAGGCCAAGGCCAACGGGAAGCCACAGACGGGGTAGCTGTAAGGTGAAATAAGTGGCAAGCAACGGAACCACAACACAGCGATAAGCGTGCAGACACACCTGCCAAAGCTGTTAAGCAGGGCCTGAGAACTCAGTGCAGGCCGTGGGGAGGGCCTGGGACTTACCAGCCAGTGGAGGGCAGCTGACGTCACCACGGCCAGTGACTGAGGTCAGCAAGAAAGGCGTCGGTGCGTCTGCCGGTTTGTGACCTGAGTGGAAAGCGTGTCCATGTGGACGTGTGCGCACGCAGGTTTTTGCTGCAGCATCATCCACAGGAGTCAGGAGGCACAAACAGCTCATGAGCTGGCAAGTGGGCAAAGCCTGGAGCATCCACACAGAGGGACGCCACTAGCCACGCGGAGGCCTGCCGTCCTGGCCGTCCACGTCAGTGGCCCTCCAGCTGGGTGCTGAGAGGAAGAGACCAGACACAGACGGCCACGCAATCTGTGACCCCACTCGCACAGTCCCTGGTTGGATCTGAAACGTCCCCAGAGGGGACGTGTCGAAGGCCGGGCCCCAGCTGTGTGCCATTGGGCGGTGGTGGAGCCTTCAGGAGGCAGGGCCTCAGGGGGAAGGCCGGCCGTTGGTGTGCCACAGCAGGCCTTGGGATCCCGGCCCCTTCCCCGCTCTTGGCTTCCTGGCTGCCACAAGGTGGGCAGCTTCCACTGCAGCAGCCACCGTGGCGTGCGGCGCCAACACACGCTCAAAGCAGCAGGCCCAGGGACTGTCACTGGAACCTCTGGCACATGAGCCGAAACAAATCTGCTCCTTGTTAAGTTTACTGCCTGGGGCATTTGATCCCAGTGACGCAGAGAGGACCATGCCCATCTGGAACAGGCAGGCGCGTGGGGGCAGAAGTGGGCTGGTGGCTCCAGGGCAGGAGAAGTGGGAGGCAGCTGGTGTGCTCTGGGGTTTCTGCTTCGGGAACGAGAGGGCTCTGGACTAGACCGTGGTGGCGCTCGGGTGCCCCTGAGTCGGGCACGCCATGGGTCGCATTCGAAGGTAAGAAACGGCCGTTTGAAAAGACGACCGCTCTGATCAAGACCACACACCAACGCCAGGCCCGGGCGCTGTGCCACAGGGGTGGCGCTGGTGCCTGCCAAGGAGGACAGTCCAGCAGGGCTGCAGGCCGCGGGCTCTCCGGGACTCACGTGCCCGCCATGGCTCTCGGCGCAGCAGCAGCCGCTGGCCGGCTCCCAGCCCTCCTGCGCCTCGGCAGCCTCCCCGCCCCCGCGCCATTGATTTCTAATTCTGAGAACACTGTGTTTACGGTGCAGGAAGATGGATTCATGCCCTGGCGGGGCCCCCGGGGATTTAGCAGGGCAGACGCTCCACTCCAGGTGAGGCCTGTGCTGAGGGTGTGGCCTGGGGCTGCCTGTGGGGCCCGGGGTGCAGGGAAGCGCCAGCCCTTCCCTGGGTGGGCAGGGCTGGATCCAGCAGAGGCAGGAAGGCGACCCACCTAAGAGCTGTGGACCCTCCGGGCGCACCTGGCACTCCTGGCAAGCCCGGGGCCAGAGCCCAGGGTCTGGGGCAGAGCTACCGCCTGCGTCCTGACCTGAAGCTCGGCCTCTGCTGGGATTGACTACCCTGAGCCCGGGCAGCTGGTCCCCAAGGCGCCCCGCAGGCAGTCAGCTTTCCCTGGACCCCTTGCCCTTGGGAGATGGGCCAGCACAGCAGCTGGACCCTGGCTGTCCTCTGCAGACACTGGCAGGGGCATGGGAGCACACTGCTGGGAATCCAGGAGGCCTGGATTCCAGTCCCGGCCTGGCCGTGAGCCGCCTGCATCCAGGCAAGTGGGCCTCTGGCCAGGCCATTTGGACAGGATGGACTTAGAGGGTGTCAGCTCCCCAGCCCAACTTCTGCCCGAGGCCTTCTCCGTGCAGCCCTGCATCCTGGTGAGCTGAGCAGCCAAGTCTCGGTGTCCCCTAACGGCCCTGGCCCTTCCCCAGGAGGCCAGCACAGCCAGACAGAGCCTTCCAGAAGAGCGACCAACCTGTGGCGACAACCCCAGGAAGAACGCCAGGACGACAGGCCTGAGCCAGAAGGCGGGTCTGCAGGCCTGGACCAGGCCCCACGGAGGCCTGGCCGTCAGGGCGGAGCCGGTGACTGCGTGCAGCAGCTTGCTGTTCCCGGCACCTCGTGCGCATGGGGTCGTTCTGGTGCTGCCTGGTGGGTCTGGCCTCAGCGTGGAAGGGCGTGTGGGACCCCTCGGGCAGGGCCCTTGGCGGTGCAGGTGCAGCTGTTCACATGTTTGTGAACCCTCCAGGATTAGGGACTCACCGTGAACCTCCGTGCAGGCTTGCCGCAGCTCCCAGGTGACGGCCGCAGGTTGCGGTGGGGCCCAGGCCCTGGCCCGAGGCTCTGCTCAGGAAGAGGGCCAGCTGCAGTGCCCTCACCAGATGTTTGCAGACGGCAGCCTCAGTGGGCACGACCCCGGCTCCTCCCACTCCCTCAGCGCCCTGCCAGCCCTCAAGGCGACACCCTGGACTTTCCTCCTCCACCACTGTGTCCGCCGACTTTGCCTCTGTCACGGGGACACTTGTGAGGGCGATTGCCCTGGTGGTCCAGGATGACCTTGTTTGAGATCCCAGAGCTCAACACCACCCTCTGCCACACAGGACCACATCTGCTTTGCCAGCCAAGTGAGGTGCCGGGTTCCAGGTTTGGGCAGTGAATGTACCTTTGGGGCCGTTTTCTAGCCCCACACAAAGCAGAGGGCTTCTGCTACGCAGGGGAGACTGGCCCTCTAAGCTTTGGTAGGAAGGCAGCTCACTGACCTTCCAAATCAGCTCTTCTGTCTCCCCAGCTAATTCTCAGGCACGGAGGTGGCAATGATGTCACCATCAGTAATGACACATTTGTTATTTTTCTTCAGGACACTGCCCTGAGGAGCCTGTAGGCTGTTTTCACTTCCACAGTGATGTGCTAGGAGCTTGAGGTGGCTTCACCCGTCCTGAGACTGGTTTCCCAGGAAGTGCTGCTGATCGGCCTCCTGCAGAGGTGAAACCTATGCTGAGCCTGCACAGGGACAGCCGGGAAGTGACCGCCAGCATGGCCGGACGCTCTGCCAGGGAGGTCTCCACATCATCTTATATTTGGAGTGCCACAAATTCAGGAGCTAGAAACCTCATGAGGGTCCCCATCTGGTCCTGGAGCACAGTGTTGGCTGCAAGATGTGTGGCCACAGCTGACCAGTTCATTAACGAGCCAGTAGGGACAGGGGAGGGGGTACAGCCAGAGTGAGCATCTCGCTGGGGCCACAGCCCTCGGGGCTTACCTGGTAGGTGGCAGAGGGGGGCAGCATCTTTGACACAAGGGTGCTTCTCCTGGAAATGTGGGAGGAGGGGACACACTGTTCCAGAGCCAGGGCCTGTGACATCTGCTGTGGCCATGATTCCAAGTCACAGTGCACTAAGCCGTGAACCCCACAGCTGGCCCGGCTCAGTGGCTGCCATGGGACAGGGTGAGCTGGACACATCCCTGCCCTTATGTCGAGAGAGAATGTCTTCACAGTGTTTCAGGAAACAATAGGGCTCTTTGGAGCCTTAATTTCTTGGAAAATACCATAGCAAAGATTTGCACACTATTGCAGAGTTTGCACATGTCATGGAATAACTGGGAATAATGCTGGCCTGGGAAACTTTCACCCAGTTGATCCACCAGCTGCAGCTGGTGGAGAAAGAAGACAGCAGAAGGGAGCTCAGGCCTTCTCCTCCAAAGACACAGACCCACGAGGGCTGTGGTGTTGAAAACCAGGTGCCTTCCTGTAGTGTGTCCCCTGAGGCAGGAGCCGGGCCTCCTGGGCGCGCCTGGTGTTGGTAAGCATGGGCTGGGCTGGGCCATGGATCAGGCGGCCTCCAGATCCACAAGGGCTCATTTCCGTCCAGGCTCCATGCCCAGCAGGGGTGACTGGTTGTAACTGTGGTCCCTACCCCAGGACCAGGCAGTCCGAGCAGAGCAGGCACTGCACATGGGCAGCGCACTGTCCATCACTTCCTCAGCCCAAGCAGGCCCCTGGCCAAGCAGACACCACGACTCCTGCCATGCAGGGGGGCAGCAGGAGTGGCTCTAGGAGTGACGTGGCAATGGCATCTGGACCAGCAGAGCTGTCCCACCTCAGCAGCCACATAGGCATCACCTGCCGCAGGCCCACTGCCCAGGGCCCAGGAGACGTGCACCTCCCTCCCTGACATCCTGCATCCCCAGAGCCAGGCCGCTCCCCGACTCAGAGAGCCACAGGAGAGGCTGGGCCGTGTCACCCAGCACGGTGTGCTCCCAGAGGCCTCGGCAACCTCGTCTGCAACCCCAACGCGGGCTGGGTTCCTGGGGCACTTCACGGAGCTTGGCAGGAAGGCAGTGCCCATGTTGGTGAGGCCGGCTGGGCCTAGCTCGAGCAGCCCCACAGCAATTCCTGGTGCCCGGGGCCCCTGAAGGCCTGTGAGGGTCAGTCACACACTGCAGCCCTGACACTCCTGGAACAGGTAGAGGTATTCTCAATGTCCTGGCTCAGGAGAGGCCGGAGTGCAGTCCCCCTCTGGGCCCTGCCATCGGAGCCCGGCCTGCCTGGCGCAGGGAGGGCCAGAATATAGGGCCAAGCAGCAGGGCAGCCGCTGCTGGAACTTCTGCTGCCATTCGAGCCACTTCGGCTCCCTCTTCTCAGGGGCTCGTGTGAGGTCCCGTCCATCACTGACCTGGGGGAGGCCCAGCTCACAGGCTCCTGAGCAATCCCCTCGGCTTCTGGGTCTAGCTGGAGCCTGTGGGTGTGCAGACGCCTGTGCAGCAGACCTGTCAGTAGCTCCCTGCTTGGGCCTGGACCCTGCCTGGCCACACTGTGCTGCCCCTTGGTCTGTCTACAGACCCGTAGCACAGCTCTGAGGCTGGGTGCCCACCTGCTCCCTGGTCTTGGAAAGCTGTACTCTCAGGGCAGCACGTCCAGCCAGTGTCCAGACAAGTACTGCTGGGCTGAGGACGCCGCTGGGCCCTGGGGGTCTCCTGATGGCCCCCAGACGCAGGGACATCCTCACCAGGCCCCCTCTTGCTGGGCCTTCTCTGGCTGTCCAGTCCTCACTCACCCAGGTGGCTCACGGCCCCCCGCAGCCTCTCCTCCCGCCCGCCCAGGGGGTGTGGGCCTGGCAGAGTTGAGGAGAGCACACCCGCCAGGGGCAGATGGCCCCTAGGCCAGGACTGGCTGGGGCCTGGGCCACACCAGGAAGGGAGCTCCTGCTCAGGGCTGCACCCATGCTACTGCTCAGCCTCCTGAAAGGTGTGTTTAAAATGAGACCAGCAGAGGCACCTCATCCTTGATGTGCCAACAAAGCTGGCGAAGGCACTAAAAATAACAGGCGTTTCTCCTGCAGGCGAGACGCGAGCTCAGGCTGCTTCCCCACAGCCGGCTCCCTCCCACAGCACCGAGGGGCGCAGAGTTGAGCAGGCCCTGGCACCCCTGGGCCAGCAGAGACTGCAGCAAAGGGCCAGTGGTTTTGGAGTGGACTGGGAGAGGGCAGCGAAGGGCCACTTGGGCCCGTCTTTCCTACTTCAGAACCGCTCTGGGACTTTCTCCTTGTGCCCTGGCCGTCCTTGTCAGTGAGGGGCTGGCACGGTGGGGGAGTCGGCGTCTCTCCCCGGCTCATGGCCGAGGGGTCTCCAGCCGGGAGCTAGGACACAGGCCCCAGGAGCCCCAGAGTCCCTTCCTCCATGGGTGGGGCTTGGAGGGAGGTCAGGAGCCAGGAGCCGAGGAGGTGGTCCAGCAGGGGTAGGCCAGGCGAGGCCCCGTGCCCTCGCCGTCCACCTGCTCGCCATGTCCACTGCCCTGTCAGGACATGCCTCAGCAGTGCCACCTGGGGCTCGGGGCTGGCACGGCCTCCCTGGGGCCCCTCGCAAGGCCCTCACACAGAGGGGCTGGGTGCCTCCTCCACTCCTGCCCCTGCCCACTCCACGTGCCCTGGCTGCAGCCCCCGCACACAGACCCGAGCCGCGTAGGGCTTGTCAGGCGACAGGTCCCAGGTAGGCACAGGAACCTCAACCCAGAAGCACCCAGGGCACCAGGCTCCTCCTGTCTCCTCCCATCTGACCAAGCACCCTTCCAGCAAGGTGGGGCAAGGCCAGGAGGAGGCCGCAGGGCCACCTCCAGGTGGGGGTCTCTCCATCAGGGCCTGGCTTGGAGAGACAACAGAGGCAGGGTCCCCTCCAACCAGCTGCTCTGGGAGCAAGTGCCTGTGGCTAGGGCCATGGCCTCCACGCAGGTGGCAGCTCTGTCCCCCACAAGCCTACAGGGCCCCATGTTGTCCATATTGCCCATAATGCCCTCTTGACAGGGCCTGGTACCCAGGATGGGAGCCAGTGTTGAGGGCTGACTTCCTGAGGGTCACCAAGGACCCTGCTCATCCTTCCTCTGGGCCTCAGGAGGCCAGCCTGGTCTCCAGTGCCCTGCTCATCTATCCCCAGGCCCAGAACAGGATGAGGCCCCAGTGTGTGGACAGCAGCCCCTGCAGGCCACGGTGCCCAGGGTCCCTGCACAGCACAGCTGCCCTCTCGCGTGTGCGCTGGGAGCCCGGACCCCTGCCTAGCTGTGCTCCGGTGCCCCAGGGTGGCCCCTGCAGCTTCTCATCTTCCTTCCCCTTCTGGGAGGCGGGAAGGAAGCGGTCATGCTCACAGGGCTCCTGCTCCTCACCAGCTGTTTCCAGAAGGTGTTTGTGATCTGACTCCTGAAAGCATCATCTGACTGACGGGCTCTGTCAGACGGGCCTGTCAGCTGAGGCCAGGGCCCAAAGCCCCACAGCAGGGCAGGAGGCAGAGGTTTCTTCAGACCCCCCTGCCAGGCTGGAATCCAGCACCTAAATGGGGAAATGAAGGGCCCTGGAAAATCCTCCCAGAGCACGTGGAGGCCTCCAAGCAAATGGAGGCCTGGGTCCAGGTCGAGTTCAAGAACAAGATTTCCCGGCCCCCAAACACACAGGGCAAAAACAAAACCACACACACACTACACCCACTCGCTCATACAAACATGCACACACCAGCCCCAGCCCCAGCCCCATGGGGTGTGTCTGGGAGGGTCTGGTCTCCCTGCTCCACCGCAGCACCGGGCAGCCAGGACACACGTGGACAGTCCCCTTGCCCTGCCCCTGCAGCCTCCCTGAGGCTGTCACTGCAGCTGGGCTCCGTGACTGTAAGGGTGGGAAACTACAGCCAGCCCCCAGGGCCCTCAGGGCACCACCCAGAACCTGAGGGCATGGACCCCACAACACCTCATCTTAGTGTGCCCTGCTGCCTTCACGGGTCACGTGGTGCCACATGGGCAGGACCCCAGGTGACAACATGGAAGGTGCAGAGGGTGGCTGACACCAGCCTGCTCCTGGCCTGGCTCTGGCCACCCACAGGATGCAAGGGCCTTGACCTGCTGAGAACGTGGGCTGGGCCCTCCTCACAGGTGGCTCCAAGTCCTAACCCTGCAGAAAAGAGCCTGGGACGGGGACGCCTGTAGAGTTGTGTTCTGGGCAGAGATGTCCCAGTGAGGAGCTGACGGGAGCAGGAGCCCTGGTGCCCTCTGGGACAGGGTGGGCAGCACCCTGCAGGAGCAGCAGAGGCGGGGCTGGAGCACTGAAACCCACTGGTAGTGGCCAGGCACCGGGTGGTCCCGCGGCTCCAGGCCTTGCTTCCACGCAGTGGGTGGAAGACCAGACTTGCCACGCCTCCACCTCCGTTCCTCGTCTTCCCGGGGAGGGCTGCCTGGACCGGAAGCCGCATGTGAACGTTCCAAGTGCAGCTGCACTCGTCCTGGGGCCTGCGCCAGCGAGGCCTGGACCTCACACCTGCACCCCCACTGCCTGCTGTCCCATGGCCCAGTAGCTAAGGAGCGAGACCCACAGACTCTTTCACTTTGCAGCCTGCCTGAGCAGTGGCACTCTGGGCACGCGGAGGCATGCAGCAGGGCCGCTGGCCACAGTTCTTGGCACACACTCACACTGGGCTGAGATGCTGCTCACATTTTTCTAGGTGTGTATAGTGGAAACAAAACCAAAATATTATCACAAGGCTAAGTTTGTTTTACAGCTGCCTGTGATATATGACGGTGCTTGTTTGGGCCTCATCTAAACAGCTTTCCCGAGCTCCCAGCCAGAGCCTCTCCTCCACCCGCCTCTGGGCAGCCAAGTCTGAGGGTAACTCCAGAGGTTCTTCATGCAGCACCGGCAGGTGAGAAGCACCGAGGGGTGGAGTCCCCTCAGCAGGAAACTGCAGGCACCCTGAGGTTCCAGGCCCAGTTTTCTCCTGGGCATAGTTGGACAAGTTCCAGTTCTTGGGGTTGACATTGGAGGAGAAAGAGACATTTTCCCAACAGAGGTGGTGTCCACCAAGGGCTTGGGATCCCTGTATTTGCTGTGACTAACCTGACCATGTGGTCCAGAAGCCTTTGGAGCTGGTTTGTGAGAAGAATTTTGAAAAGTTTAGAGATGCAAGTTGGAAAAAAACTTTAGAACATTATAACTTAATGGAAAATTCTGGTGGGAGCTCAGACCAGAATGGAGATAGGACTGTGGACAGTAAAGATTGGGCTCAAAAGGTGGCAGAGCAGAAAGAGGCCTCTATTGGAAATCAGACGATAAGCCATTTGTGTTGTGCTCTGGCAATGAACTTGTCTGCATTTTGCCCATGTTCTGAGAGTTTCTGAGGCTGAATTTAAAGGTGATGTATAATTGATCTGGTGGAGGAAATTTCAAGGCAGCACAGCATTCAGGGAGTAGTGTGGATATTGCTGGTGGCTTTTAGCAAAGTTTATTATGATAATCAGGAGCAGAAAGCAGAGCAGAAATATTTGAAAAATTTGCAGTTTCACTAGAAAAGTTTGAGTAAAACTGAGCCTAAGGAAAGTATAGTTGTTAAAGAAATTATAACCACTAAAGAAATGCTAGGTAATTTACCCAGAAAAAATAGGAAAGATGATTTGAGGGGATCCTAGGAATTGGCAAGACCACACCCATCTCAGGGTCAAGGGTGCCTCCTTTGAGAAGAGACCATGGGGGCACCCTGTGTGCACAGGGATGCCTAGCAAGTTGTTTCACCGTGCTTGGCTGCCCAAGCCCTCAGAGGCTGCTGAAGCCATGGTCCCTGGAGGGGTGTCTACTGCTTAAGGTGGAGGCAGACCTAGGTGTCAGCCATGGGTGCCGGTTCTGCCAGAATGCAGGATGCTGGAGGTAGGGGTCAGGGAGGATTCTACTGTGATTTCAAAAGGCCTCAGTGGCTTAAGGAGCCTCTGTTAACTTCTTGCTCCTGCATCAAGGCCACTGTGAGCCATCAACTCTGCTCAGCTTCATGTGGTCCTCACAGCAGGACCCAGCTGACCAGAGGCCACATGTGCAGACTAGTAACAATGCACCCCCCTCACACACCATGAGCTGACAGGTGCTGTGCAGAGCACCTCCCAGGGGCCTGCTGGAAGGCCTCTGCTGGGCTCAGCCAGGACAGGCACACAGCCAGGAAGTCCCTGCTTCCCAGGAAGGTCAAATGGGAACAAAGGCTGCAGGTGAGCCACTCATGAGCAGGGGCAGTTTCCAAAACGAAGCCCCAGGAAGGACATTTGGCAGGCTACTGACTACTCTGCACCCTCACAAGACCCCAGGAACACAAAGTCCTGGGCCATGTGGAAATGAACAGACTCACCCCGCAGGCCTGGCAGGGAAAAACAAGGAGCTCAGGGCTTCTCAGCAGATGCAGGAACCAGCTCCACAGGCTCCAACTCTTCTGAAAATGCTGCACGGCCCAGAGGAGCAGGGCTTGCTCCTGTTCCAGGGGTCCCGGCAGAGAAGCCACAGCCTGGCCTAACTGGTAGAAGGTGCGGGTGAACACCTGGGGATGCATGTGCACCCGCTCACGGCCATCCCAGGGAGGGCTGGCCGCACACAACCAGCAGTGTCCAGCTTGACTATTTGGTGGCTGTTTTTTGGCAGGTGTTTCTCTGAAGACTCTGGAAAATCCTGAGTGACTTTCCCAAGATCAAGGCCTGACACAGTGGGGATGGGACCCAACCAAGGGGAGGAAGGGAAGGAGGAGAGGAAGGACTGACTGTCCCACCTGGTACAGGGAAGGTCCTGCAGACAGTCAACAATCTCCTGACTGGACTGCGAGCTGTGCCCCAGGTGCCCACCCTGCCTGGCTGTTTTCCCACGGCCGAAGCTCTGGACATGACACATCTCATTACAGAGTAATGACACCAATAGTAACAGACAGCAACCCAGAGATGAGCAAGGTGACCTACCTGTGGGCACTGCAGAGGCAAGCCCCTCCCCAGATATCCTGACCAGGGACAGGCGAGTCATCCAGGGTGCCTGGCCTTCCAGATACTCTGCCCTGAGCTTAACCTCCAGCCTGGGCCAAGGGTCAAGTTGCTGCAAGTAAACTTTCGGCTCTGCAGAGAGCCCCTTCCCCTCATCCATGCCCTGGCGCGCGGGGTCCCAGGAGGGGCCATTGGCAGTCTTGAAAGGTGTCTCAGGGAGGTTCCTGAGAAAAGGCACAGGGGATCCACACAGCCAGGAGGGGAAGGACAGGTCTGCAACAGGCAGGGGAATGGTCCCTGGAGGGGCCAGGAAGTGGTAAAGCGGACAGGAGTTCCTGTGGCCGGGTGGGAGAGCCCAGTGGGTTGCTGCAGATGAGCCATGTGCTCAGGCAAGGTGCTGGAGGTGGGGCTGGGCAGAAGCCCTGAGCCAAGCTACGGGGTGGACTGGGCCTTCTGGAAGGCTGCAGGCCACCTCAGTGGGCAGTGTAATACCCCAGCCCCAGAACAGGCCCACCTTGTGCCTGTCTCAGAGGGCTATACCTGCTCTGCCCTTGGGGGACAGCCAAGTAGCCACAAGCCTCTCCCGGAATGGAGCCAAGGCCATAGGTCTTCAGATCTCAGAGTGCGACGGAGACCTGGCCCCCTGGGCATGAGAGTTATCCAGCTGCTCTCAGGCATGCTTGTCCTGGCTGCGCCCAACCTAAGGGGTCTCCTGCTGGACGCTGCCCCCCAGGTGAGGCTGAGTAGGCTGTCATGCAGTCACTGCCCAGCCCTGCCGTCTGGGCAGGACCGGGTGCCACTGGGCTCAGCACCCATCTGGCAGGGTTCCTTGACCTCTTCGCTGAGCGCTGGCAAGCAGGACATCGCTGTCACAGTGCTCTCTAGACCCGGGACCATCTGAGGCCACACGCTGGGGATTCAGGTGCCCAAGCCACCCTCAAAGCACAGGTGGACAGACAGACCCTGGAGCCTGACCCTGTCCCCACACAGGCTGCAGAGTGGTTTACACTGACAAGCAGCCAAGGGCCCTCACAGTGGCCCCAGGGTGGCTGCCCAACCTCACCTCCAGAAGGGCCGAGGGTGAGGGGGCTCCCTGGCTGCACATCAGGGCAAACACACAGCCACATCATGCTGGAGTCCAGGGCATCTGAGCTGAGGCCCCGCACTCATGGCCCCGGGGGCAGCCACTCTCTGAAGCCCTACTTCCAGCCATGGCTCCCACCCCATCCAGGACGGAGTGATGGCTGGACCTGACCTGTGCCCACAGAGGGAGCGGTGCTCCAGCCGGTCTAATGGCTGAGAGGAGGGGCCGGGAGCACGGTCTACCCAAGAGCAAGGTGGGACAAACACTGCCCTTCCCCACAGGGCTTGGGGGCACAGAACCTGGAGCTGGTGTGAGGTCCAGGGAACAGGCCCCGGGGAGGGCTCCCCAGCTCAGGCCCACCAGGGCCTCCACACCAGGCCTCTGTGCCAGTCAAGTGTCCTGCACCCTGTCCTGGCTGGTCCTTGCCCAGGCTGCTGGACGGGCCATAGGTTCTCGCCCGCTGTGGTGGGGTGGCTTCCTTGATTTTGAAAGCAAGTACTCGAGGTCCTGAGGCCATCACGGGCCACATCTCTACTCCAGGGGACTGGTGTTCTGCGGGGGCACGGGCCCCCAGGGTTGTCTCCACAGGGTCAGCCCCAGCCCAGGGCCTGGACCCCTCTCAACTTGGCCCTCTTCTGGAGAATGGGAGCTTCTACTGCCCGGGTAGGATGTGTTCCCCTGCGGCCTGCAGGTCCGGGTCCTGTGGGGAGCAGCACCCTAGGCAAAAGCTGCTTTCTTGTCACCGGAGCATCTTGCTTTGGGACTTTGGACCCAAGCTCGGGCCATGAAGTTGCTCAGAGGCGGCCCTCCTGCCACTGTCCCCAGAGCCAGGTCACTGCTCCTGCTGGATGCCTGCTGCCAGCCCAGCCCCCTGCCACCACATGTGCCCAGCACTGTGAAAAGCACCTGTGGAACCTGGACCTCCTCAGGACCACTCAAGCAGGGACCACGGACTGTGGTTGAGGACAGCTCCTGCTGAGGTCCAGACCTTGAAGGTTTTGGTCACCGGGTGGGAACGCAGGGGGTCCTGTCAAGCCAACCCCTCGTGGGACCTTACGGCCTCCAGGAAGGGGGTCAGGTGCAGGGGCTGGCAGACAGTCAGGGTTTGGGTCCCGCCTGCCTCCTCACGCCCCACAGCAGCTCCAGATCCTGTTCATGACTCGACAGGTGGCGCTGCGAGGGGCAGGACGTCCCTGTGGTGTCGGGAGCACAGGTGCACAGCTGGCTCCGCTGCGCGGGGCCTCCTGTTGTGGCCCGGCCCTGGCCTGTGCGCCCACCATCTGGCTGCAGGACAGGCACACCAGTGGCCCTGGCCCAGGGCATAGCCCCACCATAGCATCAGGAAGCATCCCCCACAGATCACACCCTCAGGAGGCGGCCGGCTGCCCTGGCCAGATGTCTGTGACCTAGGGCAGGGTCCTGTGGTCAGGGACAGGGCGCTCCTGGGGGCAAGCTGGCTGTGCCGGATGGCGTTTCATCACTGTGGCTAAATAACACGACACAACTCAGAGGAAAGGTTTATTCTGGATCAGGGTTTGAGGTTCAGTCCACGGTCAGCGAGTCCACCGCCCTGGGCCTGAGCTGAGGCAGCGCTTCACAGCAGATGGACATGGTGGAGGAAAGCTGCTCAGCTCTCGGCTGCTGGACCAGGGGCAAGAAATGCCCTTCCAGGCTCGTCTCCCGTGACCTACCTGCTCCAACTAGGCCCCTACCTGCCCCCCATTAAATGGGCTGATCCACTGATGAGGTCAGTCCCCACGATCCAACTACCGTGTCAAACACCCCATCACTGAGCACTGCTGCACCAGGGACCAATCCTTCAGCACCCCAAACTTTGCAGGCATTCCAGATCCAAACCATCACACCAGCCCTGGCCAGAGACCTAAGTGGACATTGCTGGGTGGGCCTCTGAGAAATGCTTTTACAAGAGTAAAGAAGTAACCTTCCTAGCTCCTCTTCCCATTTGTTCTGTCCTTCCTCCTGCCTGGAATGTGCATGTGATGGTTGGGGCACAGGCGGCTACATTTTAGAATGAGGGTTAAGTACTAGGCAGTGGCGCCTGGGCAGCTGATGGCATCATGAAGTCTTGCACTGCCCACTCACACAGGATGGGCCCCCTCTCTTCTGAGCAAGTGGCAGGGGCTGGCCAATGGATTATGCCAGAACAGATGGTTGAAGGAATGGGCGGGAGCTAGGCATGGCCCTGCCAAGGGATGGGCTTTGGGTAGGAGCTGGGCCACAACTAGGCAGGCCGGGCTGGTCCAGTCAGATCCTGGGCCACATGCCAGAGCCACCCAGGGTCCCTAAGAGGTGAGAAGCAAGGCTGTAGAGACCCTTCCTGCAGAGCTGGCGAGGCTGACCAAGGCCCAGCCTCCCCTCTCCCCAGCCCAGGAGTGCAGCGGCCAGCCACGGTGGAGCACTTCACTGCCGCACCAGAAAGCCCAGACCCCAACAGGAGCAGGGGCGGTGGGGCTGCGCCCTGGCAGAGGACACGGGGCCTGCACGACACCTACTGTCACGCCTGGGGAACACCAGGGGCATCAGGACCCCTGCACGAAAACCTCTCTCCAGATGAGAAACCAAGGAGCCTGGATGTGGGCTGTGCGCACGCCCACACGGTCTCACACTGCGTCTGCAGCGGGTGCGCCTCACTCGCTCCTGAGCCCAGGGCGGGAGGCCCAGGGAGTGGGGTCACAGGCAGCAAAGAGAGCAGCTCCATACCGGGCACCTGGCACCCCATGCCTGGCGGGCCTCTGTCTCCCCACCTGGGAGTGCAGGCCCCACTGCCTGGGCCTCCCAGCTGGGCCTCCAGTCCTCAGCTCCAGAGCCTGCTTCAGGCACTGGTGACCAGAGGGATGAGGCCCTGCCCCAGCAGGCCTCACAGGACTGCAAAGCCCCTGCAGCTGTCACTCCAGAATTGTCTGGATTCAGAAACGCAAGTGACTGCTCTTTTCCTGAGTGACATCCTACAAGGGTCTGACATTTCCATTTCAGTCTTAAGGAAGACTCACACAGCGCCTAGCTCCAGAGGGCCTGTAATCACTGTTTTAACTCATGTTATTTTCACACCTTTAGAAGAAAAACAGCCAAACTGGGACTCTTGACTTTAAAATAGGGCCAGGGTCTGTGCAGGGGCCCAGGCCAGATGCCCCAGGAGCAGGGTTTCAGAGGAAGGTGGCAGGGCCAGCCTCCTGCCATCTACCAGCCTACAGCTACCAGCATCCCGGGAAGCCCAAGGCAGGTCACAGGCCGCAGCAGAGTACACTGGGCTGGAGGCCTGGAGCCACCAGGGAGCCACATGTAGGCAGGGTCTGGGTGGTAGCCAGCACCTCCCAAGGTTTCGGATGATGTTATCACAGCACAAGGAACATTCCAGAAGCAGCACGCCTGCTGTGTGTTCAGCACTTGGCTCCTGGGCAGCACAGGAGCCTCATGGGTGTGTCCGCCGAGACCTGACCCCAGCCTGGAAGCCGCGTCCATGTGGGCGTCTCACCCACCTCCCGCTGTGCTGCGGGCCACTGCCCACCTGCCAGGGCAAGTCCCGTGACCTCGCACTGGCCTCACTAGACAGCCACGCTGTGGCCCAGGCTGGAGTGGACGAGCCAGACAGCCCTTCTGAACAAAGCCGTGTGTAGAGGGTGGCCATGCCAACGACCCTCAGTGTGAGGTGCGAGGCTGGGCAGGACAGCCCCTCAGGGCTGGGGCGCAGGCCCTGCTGCTTCCAGGCCACCCCAGCGCACGCCATGAGCGGCAGCAGTGCCACTTGGCACCCTCTACCTCCACTGGAGGCCCCCAGCCCTGGCAGCAGGGAAGGAGGCCAGGCTCTGAGCAGATTAAGACTGCAGGGGAGCTGCTGGGAGCGAGGCAGCGCAGGGCGGGACCCCTAAGCCTCCTCTCACTCGCCAGCAGCACCCCTCCAGGTGCCCCACACTGCGCACAGAGCACGCAGGGGTGGAGGGGCCGGGGCGGGGTGAGGGGGGTGGGCTCCACCTCCAGGAGGAACCCTGCCGCTGCCCTCCCCACGGCCCCAAGCCCAGCTCTGCTGTGTGTAGGTCCTCGCCAGCGTCACCAGCAGCTTTCCTCCCTGCCCCATGATGCCATGTGTCACCAGGCAGCGATGGGGGCTTCTAAAACCCCAGTGCCCCCTGGACATGGTGCACGCCTGTAATCCCAGAGGCTGAGGCAGGAGGATCAAAAGTTCCAGGCCAGGGCTGGGATTGTGGCTCAGTGGTAGAGCACTTACCTCACATGCGTGAGGCACTGGGTTCGATCCTCAGCACCACATAAAAATAAGCAAAATAAAGATATTGTGGGCTGGGGCTGTGGCTCAGTGGTAGAGCGCTTGCCTAGCATGCGTGAGGCACTGGGTTCGATTCTCAGCACCACATATAAATAAAATAAAGGTCCATCAACAACTAAAAAAATACATTAAAAAAAAAGATATTGTGTCCATCTACAACTAAAAAATTTAAAAAAAAAGTTCCAGGCCAGCCTCAGCAATTAGTGAGACCCCATCTCAAAAAATGGGAAGGGCCGGGGCTGTGGCTCTGTGGTAGAGCACTTGCCTAGCACGTGTGAGGAACTGGGTTCAATTCTCAGCACCACATTTAAATAAATAAAATAAAGGTCCATTGGCAACTAAAAAATATTTAAAATATATATATATAGGAAGGGCTGGGGTGTGGCTCAATGGTAAAGCACCCCTGAGTTCCGTCCTCAGTACAAAAAAAAAGGATCCCGGTGCCCAAGACACCTCTAACCCAAGGACATCTTCAAAATTTCATGTCTACCAAGGACCTCAGAATGAGACCAAACTTGGAAAGGGGGTCACTGCAGATGTGACTGGTTAAGATGAGGTCAAGAGGAGTGAGATGTGACTGGTGTACTCAGACAGACACAGGGATGTGGCTGAAGCCATGGGACCTTGTTCCCCGGTAGAGTGCAGGGAGGACAGCTGCTCCAGTGAGTGCCTGTCCAGCCCGTCCAACCATGGTGGGCGTGTGCCACGGGAACACTGCAGCCACACAGGAACTCACGCTTCACTCTGACACAGGCATCCTGCCTGCCAGTTGCCAGCTGGGTACTGAATGTAGTTCTGACCTTGGCTTTAGCCATGCATATGGGTTTACTGGGATGGGACCCTCTGCTAAGCCCAGGTGTCTGTAATCTGCCATGGCAGTCCCAGGACGCTGTTTGGCAACGGAGGCCCCCTGAGATGCAGGCCCCCTCACCCTGGAGCACAGCCCCAGGCTGCTTAAAGTCTGCCATGCTGCTTGTTAGGCAGCTGGTAACTGGGGCATGGCCACAGCAGGAGAGAAGGGCCCACAGTGGGCAGAGGCTGCTTTCTGGGGATGGTGTGTCTGGGGGTGCTGGGTGCAGCCTCGAGGTCTGTCAGCCACTGCGCCCTGGTACTCTCACCTCCCATCCCCAGAGCTTCACAAAGTTCCCTTCCAGTGGGCAGGTACAGTCTAGCTCCGGACAAAGGGAGTGCCGGGCAGTGGCCCGGGGCCTGCCTGGAGACCTCCACTTGCGCTGGCACCTTCCTCCAGGTAGGCAAAATGCCAGGAGGATGAGCTTGAAAGAGGGGCTCGTTCTGTCCCAGGGTTTCAGGCATGGTCGCCCAGCTGCACTTTGGGCCTGCGGTGGGAGTATGCGGCAGAAGGGCCCGCTCATCTCACGGCAGGCAGGGAGGCGACAGAGGGAGAGGAGGGCTGGGGTCCTGACACCACTTCAAGGGTACATCCCGGGCCTGACCTCCTCCCCACAGTGCCAGGACTCTGGAGGGCCAAGGTTCCACTCTAGTAGCAACCTGCCCACCCACAGGCCCCACTCGCCAGGAGCCATGTGCCAGCTCCTCCCACCGTGCGCGGCCCCCTCCTCTGCCTGGTGAGACATCTGGAGCAGACTCTGTGGCCTCTGCCAGTTAGGGAGGCACCAGGGCCCTGCTGAGCCTGGGGAAAGGGGGGTGGCTTTTACCTGCTGTTTACCCTTTAAGTCAGGAAACCAAGGGCCCCAGGGTCTAGAAGTCACGAAACTGCTGAGCTACAGCTTCACTGAGACTCCCGACACGCACCTCAGGGTCACTTCACGAAGACGGAGGTGCACAGCCGCTCCTGCAGCACACTCAGGCCCGACGCCCTGCACGGGGGTGCACCTGCTGCGCGGCCTGCCCACCCTGCCTCCACCGTCAGGCCACTGCGAGGCCCGCCGTGGGCGCGGGGTGCCCGCGTAGCTCCTCTCCCATGTGCTCTGCTGCGGCTGCCCCGGGCCCTGGCTCCTGTCCTTGCTCCCAGCAAGTTCAAGGCTGCTTTTACAGCCTATGCTGTGCGCTGCCAGCAGGACTCTGAAGGCAGCCCTGGTTCCCAGGCAGCAGCCAGGGTCCCGGCCCCGACAGGTGCATCACCAGGGGGTGGCCACGGGCCAGCACAGCCAGGTTGGACTGAAGCCATCTGCAGACCAGGAGGCAGGGGAGTTTTTTCTTAAACTAGCACATCATGGATCACATTCCCTAGGAAAAAACCTCAGGCTGTACCGAAAAGCATGAGGAATACAGAGTCACCTGCAAACTGGCCACCGAGCCGTGCGGGGCTGTGTACACCCTCAAAGCCCGTCCACAGTGCCACCTGTTCTCGTCCAGGGAAGGCATCAGCCCCACTCACTGGGCAGCCTCACTGCAAGGCCATCCGCACCCAAGTGCACAGAACACTGGTGGCGAGACGCCGGGCGGTTGAGGGAGCCACGCAGGGGCAAGGCCCAGGCGGGAGGGAGGGAGGGAGCCCCCAGGACTGCACGCTGCGAGCCGCACTGCAGGACTCGTCTGTGGGAGAGCTCGCCCCACAGGCCCTGTCCCGGGGCCCTCCCTGTGACCAGGGCACCCGCAGCAAGACTCCTCCTCCAGACACCTTGGCTGCAGCAGGCATGGGTGGGGCTGTCAGTGGTGTCCAGGCGGCCTGAGGGCAGGCTCAGCAGACCCAGCCGTGGCCACCACAGGAGTGTGGCCCAGCCAGGGGTGGCTCGTCCGGAGGGGAACGGGAGCAGCTGTCCTAGGGCCGGCCCAGCCATGGGAATGCAGGAGAGATTCCAAAGTGGAAGTGGACCCCTGGGAAGGGCCTGGAGACACAGAGGAAGGAGTCTATGACGTCCTCCATTTGTTCTCAAGACTGCTCTTCGAAGCCCTGGGGAAGGATGTCCATCCAGGCCGAGGGCAGCTTCTGTCCACATGTGCATCCCTCAGAGCTCACAGCACACCACTGCCCTGGTCAGAGCTGGCCACCACCTTCCAGCTGCATCTGGTGAGCCAGCTGCCGCCCTATGGCCAGCAGGGGGCTAGCTCTGTAGGCTGGGCTGGCCAGTAGCTCCTGAAATCGGGTCCTTTCTTCTTCACTGAAAGAATGGAGACCAAAGGTCAGCAGGTGGCAGGGCAGGAGTCCTCCCAGGCCCTGCAGAGAGGGGAGCCAAGGGCAAGCACTCAATACCCCAGGACGGACAGGACCAACCTCTTCCCAAACCCCAGACACTGGAGTGGACAGCAAAGGCCTGGCCACATGGAACACAGTGCTCAGTTCTCACGGCACCCTCAGCAAGCGGGGAGTGACGGCCCTGGAGTCTCCTTGCAGCCTCAACCCACCTGTGGGGTTTAGACTGGGGGTCGCCCAGCGGGCCCAGGAGGGGCCTGACGGGCTAGTGCTAAGGTGGGAGCTGAGGATGGGCAGCGGCAGCAGCACACATGCCCCACAGACACGCTGCCTTACATAAGAGGTGCCTTTCTCCCCGGCGGGCCCAAAATAGATGCACACAAGAGCCGCGAGCAGGAAGGGAGGACACTGCTGTGGGCAGAGGCGACTCCGAGGACCTGGGCACCATGGCGACAGGCTGGTGCAGCCCCAGCCCAGGGTCAGGCCCTCTCACCCCTTCTCCCTAGCCCAGCATGGCCGTGCCGCCCTCCAGGAGGCTCTGTACTCTGCACCCCAGCCAGGTGCCCCAGGAGATGACAAAGGAAACCTAAGTGCAAGTCCCACACGTGGAACCCTGGCTGGTGGCTCCAGGACAGGCTGTGCAGGGTCCACAGGGACGGCCGGAATGGGGGGGGATGGCCAAGCCCACCCTGTGACCTTGCCCCCAGACACCCAGGGTGAGGTCAGTTGTTAACAATGCCTCGCACCCTGTAGCAGGGTTGCCACTTGGCCCAGGTGAGACCACTGGGGCACTAGTCCCAAAGGCAAGGAATAGAGCCCCAGTCACAGCCAGGACTCAGGCCTAGGCCACCCTGGCAGTGGGCTTGCTGGATGGTGGAAAAGCCCTGAACTGGGTTCAGAAGTCTGGCGCCCTGGCCAAGGCCAGGGGCTGGCAGGGGAGCAGAGACGTCCCGGAGGTGCGACACGTGTCGGGGGGCTCCTGGTACCTGCCGTCGCACTGCACCCGTGGGGGTACCCATCTGCTGACGACAGCCCCTTCCTCAGCTTGGTGGCACCTGGCAGTGGAGACAGGGCTCGGACCACCTGCCCCCAGGAACACTGAGGCATGTGCCCAGCTAGTGCCCCTCGGGAACAGCCCCTGCCTCCACACGCAGGGGACGGGGCATATACTTCCCTCCGGGTCTTGGGGTCAAAGCAACCACTCTGCTCTGTGACCTGAGCACCCCACGAGGACTGGAAGGGTACCACAGACATGAAGGGAACCCAGCACTCTGGCTTCAGAACCAACCAAGTTGCTTCCTCTTCCCCTCAGACACTGCACACAAGCAATAGGAAGCCAAACTCAGCCTGACACGGCCAGGGATCCCATCCCGAGCCGCCCCCAAATGCAGTGGGCCAACAGGGACAGGGCAGGCTGGAGCTGGGCAAGTCCTAAGAAGCAACTGCCCACCATGGCCACCTCCTGCAGAGGCAGGGCAGGGGAGGGAGACACACGGAGCAGCCACCACAGGACCAGCACCCACGGGAGGGTTTTTTCCTACACGAACTACCTTCAAAGCTGCTGAGGAAGAAGTTGGTTCAAATCAGCACGAAATCTATAAAAAGACACAAACTCGGGCCAGAAAGTATCCAGAGTGAAACGGGTTAGAGGAGGATGTTTAGGCGACAAACGGGGAGGTCCGGCCGCTGCACAGGGGGTTCTAGAGAAGGGCCAGGGGCTCAACACTAGCTCCTCACAGGAGCACCCAGACACCAAGCTCACCACGCCACGAGGCACAGAGGGCCTGGCACACTGAGGAAGTGCACTCCGCCCCAAGAACTGCCTCAGCAGGATGGCCCAGGACAAACAGCCGCTCCTGAAGGGAGCAGGCACCTCACCCTCACCAGGTGTGAAAAAGGACAGACCCTGAGGCTGAACCAGGCCAAGAATTTCACTCAGCACAACACCTGGCACCAACTTCTGCAACCAATGGGTTCATGGCCCTGATAAGGACAACACAGCGGGGTCTACCTGCAGCCAGGGCGGGTGCAGAAGCCCAAGCACACGCCCCAGCCAGCAGGGAAGGAAGGGGAGGAGCATGGCGGGGGGCTGGCAGATCCCCTGGGCAGCTGGCTCCTGTGCTCAGGGCCTGCCTGCAGGACACTCCAGGCTCTGTCTTAAGGAAGGAAGAGAAGAGGGCCACGCTGAGTCAAAATAGAAAACAAGAACAAAGCGAAGCTGGTACTCACAGCAGCTGCCGTCTCTGGGCTGCGCTCATCCGGCTGAGCTCGGCAGGCCTAGGTCTGCTGCTCACCTTGCTGTGGACAAAGAGAGGCCGTGTCAGCCCAGGACCCACTCACCCCCAAACCTGCTCTGCACTCAGCTCACCCAGGCCCAGCCCCACCCGTGTCCAGAGCTGACGTCCACACGTCTGGGGACTTGTCTTACCACTCCAAGATCCCATGTGACAGGAAAGGGCAACTACCGAGGGTGCACGGTTCCCGACTTGCACACGGAACCCTCCACCCCACCGGGCCTGAGCCGAGAACATGCCATCCAGATGGGTAGCACAGTTGGCACCCTGGACCCAAGCGACGTAGTGGGACTGACTTCCAAACAGAGAGCCTGCTGGGGAGGTCTACACTGGCCATTGCTATGGCAGGCAAGTCCCCAACATCTGCCGTCTGTCCTCTGACCTCTCTAGAGGGCCACGCTCTGTGACCATGGCGCACTGCACCTGCCACTCTGCTGTGACTCCCCCTACACAGGAGCTCAGGGATGCTCTGGCAGGGGCGATGCTGCCCATCACGAGGCTAGGGCACAGGCCAGGCCACCATGACAGGATGCTTCCTGGGAAGCTTCCCACCTCAGGGGGCCTGACTGAGGAGCAGCGGTCAGAGTGCCTGGGCAGAGCTCCACAGCTCCTGGACAGCAGTCAGGGGCCCGCCCACCCGCCCTGTGGTCCAGGGAAGGAAGACTGAGATGGGACACCCGCTGAACAGGCAGGGGCAGAGATACTGCAGGGGAGGTGTCCCAGAGGAGGGACAGAAAAGAACCCAGCCCCAGGCCAGCACCTAAATTTAGCCTCCAGAACAGGAGACCTAATTTCTTATTCATGTTTCTTTTAAAATATGAATGAAAGACATTTTGTATCTACTCAAAATAGTGCCTGAACTCCCGCTTTCTATTGCCCCAGCCCTGGCCGCTCTGGGAGAGGACAGTCAGCCTCAGGCTCAGATCCTCTCCTGCCTCAGAATTCTGGGGAGGCACCTGTGGTCCTTGGCTGCCGCTCATCCCTCTAGAGGCCCCAGGAAGCACCCAATGAGGCAAAGGCGGGTGGTGCGAGGAGCCACCGTGCAGGGGAGTTTCTCTCCCAGTGGGGTAAGTGGTGGCTCCTAAGCCTCACTGGCTGTGGGATCAAAGAGAGCTGGGGAGGGAGGCCAAGGGCCACTCCAAGCCTCACAGCACAGTGCAGGCCACAGGTCCTACGAGGTCCCGCAAGGGAGCCGAGGTGTCCTTTCCTGCATGCTGGTAACGTGCTGCTCAGGGCCTTCCGAGAGAATCTCATCCTTTACTGTTAACACGACGACTTCACCCCAGGAACCCTGTGGACACTGCAGAGCCCGTGGGGCACCTGCTGGGGGCAGCTACTCAGGTGGCCCGTGGAGGACACCCTGAAGACCTGTTTGGAGAGAGCTCCAAACTTTCCCCAACCACCACCACACGAGCTCTGCTGGGCCCCATCGAGGATGTGGAGTAGGCCAGGCCACGTGACACGGGCCAGGCCACAGGGCTGTCCGGCACCACTCCTCCAGCCTGCACCCGGGACATGGGGTGAAACGCTAGTCAGCAGGGCTGGTCAGCAACACGCCCTCTAGTCACCTGGTGTGCCCTGTCTGATGGGAGCCTTCCTCCTGCCTGCAACAAACGGGCCTGGGCAAGGTGTGGAAGTGGCCCAGGGGAGGCTCCAAGCACACCGGGACCTTGGGGCTGATCCCCCAGAGCCCACTGCCTGCCCACCTGGGTAGGTGCTCCTGGCTGCTGTCCTAGGCGCAAGGGGTCAACAGTGATGCTGGGAAAGCCATGTGTCCAAGTCCAGAGGTAGGGGATGGCTGGAAGCCCATCCTGGCCTCCCCGCACTCTGCCAGCACGTCTTGATAACTCGGCTGGCTTTGGCCTTGCTGTGTGGGTGTGACCATGGGTGTGACCATGGGTGTGACCACTCTTTTTTTTTTTTTTTTTTTTTAATATTTTTTAGCTGTAGATGGACACAATGTCTTTATTTTATTGCCTTGTATGTGGTGCTGAGGATCGAACCCAGGGCCTCACGCATGCGAGGCAAGCGCTCTACCGCTGAGCTACAATCCCAGCCCCGGTGTGACCGCTCTTAGGAGCCCAGCAAGACCTTCTAGACATAGCCAAGCCTGAGGGTGAGCAGTCGTGAGCCACCACTGGCAGCTGGTGTCAGTGGGGTCTCGGGAACCACTCCCCGCCAACCCCGCATGAGTGTGCACAGGCCAGCACACGCCGAGAGGGCCAAGCAGCGTGGACTCCCGGGCGTGAGCAGAGCCCCAGTGCAGAGCTTGGCATCACCCTGTTCTAAGGCAAGGAACCAGGGCTTCCTGAGAGGCGGCTGGTGCAGGGTCTGGGCAGGAAACACGCAAGCCACGAGCCCTGCTGGCACCTGCAAGTGGGAAGCACTGAGCAGCACCCGCGACTCCACACTGACAGGCAGGCCAGAGTGGCCCAGGAGCCACTGCAGGAGGCTGGGACACCCTCAGCAACAGAAGGAGGCGGCACTGGACTAGAGCCCAAGTCCAAAGCACACCTGTGAGTCCACACTGCCACAGCAGGCGGCTGGTCAGCAAGCAAGCGGGCAACAAAGCCCTCACCACGGCAGAATCCCGTGTGACTTCTGCAGACCCGTGTCTTCAGGACACAGGAGCATGGCTCCTCACCCGAGTGTGGGCCATGCAAAGCCACCTGCTTCCAGGGAGCACCGAGGAAAGGGACAGTCTCTGCAGAGAGACTTG
>PVHX01021954.1:0-19680 GCA_004024805.1 Geosciurus inauris | reverse complement strand
GTAACTGACTGATGCTGAATTGTGGCTGTTTGTTTTTCGTTTTGTATATATTAATATCTAAAGGAGATGAAATAGAACTGAAGGATACGTGAAATCCAAGAACCTTAAACTTTGTCTTCTCTGGCCACCATGTGTGGGTGTGTTTAGACAGTTTTGAAATATCAGAAAACAATCATATTATTTGAGCAAGGTTCAGGTGAAAAAAAATACAATTTTGTATTTTCTTTGGACTCCATTTTAGAAGCCTCTTGCCTTAATGGTATTTTAAAGTAAAATTTGAGTTGCTCAGAGTCTCAATCTAATAGAATAATTAGACCAGCTTAATGCCTTTAGTTAAACCCTAATTTGATTGAACAGATCAGGCAGTTAGTTTGGGGTCACATAGTTTCAACCCTGCTATTTGTTCTTTGCTTTCTCTCTCTTCTACCCCTCCCTCAGATGTAGATTCAGGAAGAAAGTGTTTTCAAACTTTCTATTCAAATAAGAACAACTGTACCTCTCTTTCTTAAGTCTTAAATGTCTGAGAGCCTTAAAAGTAACTGACACTTAAGTTTCCTTTATTGGACTCCTTTGTAGAAGAGTATGCAAAAGGTAGGTTATGCTGTTTCTGTTTAGTTCCTTTTTTTCTCATGGGTAATTAAATATTTGTCCATTTTGCTTTAATTACAGTTAATATGAACCTGCTATCAAAATTATACTTCATATTGCCAAAATAATCATTGCTTTATTATAATCTTACAGTACTACTAAAACAGTACAAAGTAAGTACACTTCGACATAAATGGGATGATGATTATTTAGTTCAGAAAGAGATTCCTCAGTTTGTAATACTGAAGTTTTCTTTGAAGATTGAGGCAATGTTATTTTTAACAAATGACTTGGAGAAATTGGGGCAAACATCCTGATGGAACCCAATAATTACATGAAGTGAGATACTCCTGTAGGTGACTAAGTGTAGTTGTCTGGAGACTAATAGTTTTTTACCTTTGGATTGTTAATATCTGGTTGTTTTCTAACTCTTCCTACTGGATGTCATAAAAATAAACAATATTACATCTTTTATTGGGCAGGGGTAGATCTGGATCTGTGGTAATTTATAAGATGATATTAACTTAATTTGAGTTGTACCCAAGATTTCCTGTATCTCATAGCCCAAAATAAAAAAATAGAACAATTTTTCAAACGTGTATCTAATTCTGCTGTAGTAGAGACGAGTAGCACTTAACAGAAGTTTAGAAATGAAGGTAAGTACATTGGTCTTTGCAACAGATTCTTGATGGATAATAACAATAACCAGCTGGAACACTTGTTGGGCACATATTGCATTTTCCTGACAGTAGTCTTATGATTATCTCTATTTTTCAAAGAAGGGAATGCAGATTCAGAGAGGTTAAACAACTTTCTCAACACTATATAGCTTATAAGTCAGAAAGATTGAATCAAATGCAAGCTGTTTGAATCCAAAGAGCATGTGCTTACACACCATAAATATATCCTCCCAGTGATATGTGGCAGGTAGTAGGCATGAGGAGATAAATGTGAGCATGAGATAACATGTATGTGAAGGAGAAAGTCATATAGGTATAAGAGTGGCCTAGGCCTGAGCATACAGGTAAATAGTAAAATGGGAAGCTGGTGTATGGGAGACTTAGTAGGTCTAAAGGTGAATGTCAGTAAGTGGGGTGAGGGTTGGAGTAAATAGCTGTACACTCAAAGCCAGGAAGATAGAGAAGACATGAATACTTTGGAAGGCCTAAACAGATGTTTTATAGTTTTAGATGTGAAAATTTAAGCCTTAATAGGAACCATTTTGCAAAAATGTAGCTCTCAAGTTGTCTGTCCATATGAAATGATTAATGCCTGTTCTGAATTGTTCATGTTTGTATTTGACCAGTTGTAACACAGTAGTAGTGTATGCCCCAATTTGTATTTTTAGATTTTAATGACTTGTAAATTTATACATAAGGAGAAAGGAATAAAAAGCCCAATGCCTATGTAACAATAAACTGTGGTAACTTTTAACAAAAACCAACACTGACCTTTGATTATAATTACTAGAGTGATGATGTATTGAAGAATTTTAATTGGCCTTGGAGTTTTCTTCTCCCATCCTTCTTTTACCCAGATGCATAATGATCTCCAATTTATGTTTATGCGTTCTATGTGTGACTTTGTATGGAAATTTTAAGATTGTGGTAGATAGATCATTTCAGAGGATTTAAATTATGGAGTAACTTGTAAAATGAAGTATTTTGTAACTGATAAACAAAATTTAGCTGTAGCTTGAGAGACCACATATTTCATTAAACAAAAATAATTTTCTATGATGATACTCTGTGTGCAATTTATAAAAAAATAAGTGAATAAATTGAACACACTTAATCATGTAATCATTAGTCACTAGTCACATTCTTTTCATTTGAGTAATATGAATATAGAACAGGGAGCCATTGTTTTTCATTATGTAATTCTCAAGAAATTGGGTCTTAGGTGACATAATGTTTTGTTACTCTGTCTCTGTTTTATGAAGTGAACAGTGACTTGATGTGTACTTTGGTCTTTGTCATAGCTGCCAAGCTTTGTTTGAATGCTGTGTAAATGTATTTGTAAGTTACTAAGAAGACCAACATAAGATATGTTTTACCAAATGAATAGACATGGTTTTTGAAGGCCTCAGACAGTGGAGAATGATAGCTTTCACATGGCAAAGGCAGACTGAAGATCAAACACTTCAGTTTGGTGCCCAGTGTTTGATGGATGAATCCCTAAATTTCACAGTAACAATGGCAGAACCACTGGAATCATGTAGCCCAATTTAAAGAGGCTTGGGAAACACTGGTATCAGTGATGGTCATTATTGGGCATTAAAAAATGTTTAAGAATTGAATGGTTCTAGGGAAAAATGTATTGTAGAAGGATAGTAAAAGATTCTGAATCTGGTAGGAGAAAAGGGTAAAGTAGATTCATCTCTAGCGAAAGATTATTTATTTTGTTGACAAAGAGTTATAATCAGTAGACCTTAGGGTAAACCCTCCCCCTAGATTGGCCTGGGAAAAAAATAAAGCTCAAACATAGTAAATTGAAAGTTCTAATCCTCTGTGGCTAATCTCTGATATCTTTTCTAAAATACGTATTACACAATCAGTTATGTATCTTTGTAGGAATATTTTGTGCTTTAACTGCATTATGATAGGTGAATTATGTATTCCATTTCTTACTGATAAATAGATTTAAGAGAGAATCTGTTAGTAACTATCTGACCATCTGTTTGCTTTCAGTTCTACTTTGCTATCCATCAAGAGGTCTTTTAAATCTGGAACTTAAATTATGTACTCTACTCCAGACCAAGATTTTAAAACATACTTTTAGAGAGGAGGAGCTCATTTATGATGACTTTTTATTAATATGGAGACAAAGCTGGCATTTTACAATTGGCCACCAGAGAAGAATTTTAAACAAATAAATTGTTTTCTATGCCAGTACCTCATATGTTAGATATATTAGTTTAAGTTTTGCAAGTTGCCAGAACACCAGGCAGAAATTCAAACATAAGTTTAAAAACATCATGACAAATTCGGACTATATGTTTAAAGTATTCATTGCTGCTAGGTTTGTTGTTGTTGCACTACTCTTTCATTAGCATGGCTAATCAAGGTTTGAGTGTAGTCATAGTAAAGGCTAATACTTGTTTATGCATCAGTATATAAGGTACCATGTCAACTTCTTTATGTATATTATCTCATTTAATTTAATCCTCAATAAATCTCTTGTGTAAGTGCTACTATTAGATCTATTTTGGAGTCATTTCTGAGTTTCAGAAGACACATTAGATATATTTTTCAAGATCAAAGAGCTAGAAATGGCAGAACTGAGAGTATAATCCAGGTTGTTCTGACTGCAAAACCTAACCCTAAACACTGTGTTATTTGCACATCTTCTGTGTATAAGGGTTGAAGTTATGTCAGTACTACATTAAAATGTTTTCAGGTAATTGGAAATACAACAGCCATTTACCTTGGAATGATGCTTAAATATATAAATGTGTTCTCAAACTATAACCTGTGTTTGAGAGTGAGGAGCTGGGGATAAGAAAGTTAATAACACCACGTTCATTTATAACCTAGTTTTTTAACATATAAAATGATTTTATGGAGGTCACATATTTAAGTAGCATCTGTCTTTTTTTGGTTGCCTGTGCTGCACATGGAACTTTTATGACTTTCATTTGCTTTTCTAAAAATTGTCTTTCTAGGGCTGGGTTTGTAGCTCAGTGGTAGAGCACTTGCCTAGCATGTGTGAGGTACTGGGTTCGATCCACAGCACCACATAAAAATATTTAAATAAAATAAAGGTATTGTGTCCATCTTCAACTAAAAAAAAATTAAAAGTGTCTTTCTGTGGCTTTATACCAACATGATTTAAAGAAAGCTTTTTATGATTCTATAAATCTTCTAAGTTGGAAGATGGTACTGCTATAACTTATAAACTCTGGTTTTGGACTCTACTCTTTGAGATCTGTTTCTTTAACTCAGTCCTTCCTGGAAAGAACACCCTATTAAAGAGTTGAGTTGGAGTCAAACATTTCTGCTTGGGGGATTTCCAGCAATGAGTCAAGACAAACAGAACTGTACCTTTTAAACACCAGAGAATATTCATCCCAGTAACAGTTACTCCATGATAAAATTTTGTCTATTTCATCACCATCTCTCACACAGTTGTTTCATCATAAGTGTGGCATATTTCTCAATGTTAAAATTATAATGGTAAGATATGGGGATACAGCTCAGTGGTAAAGTGCCTGGTTAGCATGTATGAGGTCCTGCAATCTCAAGGAAAGTATTTGTAATAGTAAATACATGTTTAATAGTAGTTGTAAAGTATTGGAAACCATTTTTTCCGGTGTGGTACATGAATTCACAAATGTTGATTTAGAAGGAATACAAGGATAGACAATAATTAAAAATATGATAAACTATCTCACTTTAATTTCTCATGCCAGTAATTTGTCAACTTTAGTTATTAATAATTTTTAAGAAATATCATTCCTGGAGTACTTAGAAGAGCTATCCACATATTCAATCATTTAACTCTTATGACAATTTAGTGAAGTCAGTACTCTTAGTATCCCTTTTTATTAAGAGTTTATAGGCTAAGAGGGGTAAAAAAGTCACAGTTAGTGAAGCACCTGTCTCTAAATTTGTCTTGATTCTGCAGCTCATGATTTTACCCTCTGTGCTAGCTTACCTGTTGATTTGATATTTACTGAATACCCATTTTGAATGTGGTTCTAAAACTAATTTGTAGTAATTGCAATACTGCTTTTCTGACAAACTTGGAAAATCATGTAAAATATTTCTTAGTTGGTTTTCAGCAGTACCAAGGATAATTCTGGTTATCTGTTACATCAAGTACAGAACTTAGAATTCTTCAGTGCAGAAAATCAAAGTTTTGCTGTGCACGGTGGCACATACCTGTAATCCCAGTGTCTCAGGAAGCTGAGGCAGGAGGATTATGAGTTCAAAGCCAGCCTCAGCAAAAGTGAGGCACTAAGCAACTTAGTGAGACCTTGTCTCTAAATAAAATACAAAATAGGGCTGGGGATGTGGCTCCGTGCTCAAGTGCCCCTGAGTTCAATCCCTAGTACCCTGCCCCTCCAAAAAAAAAAGAAAATCAAGGTTATGATAGCTCAGTTAGTTAGAATGCAGAATATTAATACCAGAATTATTAATGCAGGATATTAATTATTATATATTATTATATTAATATATAATAATACCTTTATCCCAATATAATAGATTCTCTAAGGTAATCTAACAAAAAGTAGGTAAGACAGGTTGTTTTTAGAGAGGATTTTAAGTTAGAGTATATACATTCAAGGAGGAGGTATGTATTGTTGGCTCTTGCCCTTGTGATTTGAGTAGGTCATTAAAAAAGGTTTACTGGCATTTCATCATTCTCATAAGCTGAATATAAATTACAGTGTTTTGGTCAGCTTTTTTTGCTGTTGTGACTCAAAAGACCTGACAAGAACAATTACAGGAGGAAAAGTTTATTTGGGGGCTCAGGGTTTCAGATGTCTTAGTCCATACATAGCCAGCACCATTCCTTGGAAGTTGAGATGAGGCAGAAAGAACACCACGGCAGAAATGCATGGCAGAGGAAAGCAGCTGGGGACATGGCACCAGGAAGCAGAGAGAATTAGCTGTACTCAACTAGGACAAAATACGTATGTGAAAGGCATGCCCCTACTGACCTACCTCCTCTAACCATACCCTACTTGTCTAGAGTTATCACCCAGTTCATCCCTATCAGGGATTGATACACTGATTAAGTTAATGTTCTCATAGCCCAATCATTTCACTTCTGAACTTTCTTGCTTTGTCTCACACATGAGCTCTCGTGGACACCTAATATCTAAACCATATCAGACAATACGAATGGTTTAATAGAAGGAAATGTCTATAAGTATCATCATAAAATTCATTACTGAAAATTATGAAGACTGTGAGTTTTTTTTGTTTTGTTTTGTTTTTTTGGTATTGGAGATTGAACTCAGGAGCAATCGACCACTGAGCCACATCCCCAGCCCCATTTTGTGTTTTACGTAGAGACAGGGTCTCACTGAGGTGCTTAGTGCCTCGCCATTGCTGAGGCTGGCTTTGAACTCGTGATTCTCCTGTCTCAGCCTCCCTAAGTGCTGAGATTGCAGGCTTGAGCCACCGCGCGCGGCTCTGGTGAGTTTTAAAAGGACTAACTTGAAGTGTGACAAGACTGAGAGTAAGGCCAAACATATACCAGACTTTGAATTCATGTGATGTTTTTTGAAAACGATGTTGAAAGGCAAGTATAAAAATATTATGTGGAAACTGTGACAAAGCATTTACTTATTGTCTAGTCTGATTATGATTTATGATTTTATTTTTAAGCTGAAATTAAAGAATGAGTTTCATTTAGTGTATTGTTATATCCACTTAGAAATTGTATGGCTGTGATTAAGCTCCATATGGGGAGCTTAAGAGAGAAGTGTATATCTCACTAGGGTTTTAATCTGACTCTACCAAAAAGTTGAACTTGAGAACTAAACTTTGCCTCCAAGGGGATCCTTAACATTGTCTAATTGTCAGAGTCTGCTTGGGAGAAGTTGTATCAGCCACATGCCAGGTATGCACTTTCAAAAGTCAGTCACTCCTAGATTTCATGAAAACCCAAAGCATCTGATACAATCTTGTCTAAATAGTATATATCTAGATGTCATAAATCAATATCTCGTTATTTATTCTTTGAAAATTGCTTATTTATAGAGATGGAATTCTATATTTTCCTTGCATAATATGGTTAGGTAGGGAAGTCTTACAATTATACTTTGAGGTTAATTAAGAAAAAGAGAAATTGAGTAAGCATATTGCTTATAATAGAGAGAACACATCCAAGAAGGGACTATTGGCACAAAAAATGAGAATACCACATTGTGAAATAGCTCTAAGAGAAAAAATTCTGAGAGGAATAAACCAAAATCTGACTCCTTGGATTATGAAAACTTAGATTACTCTGAAAAAACTTATGAGGAAAAGTATTTAGACTCTCTTAGTAATTGAGGTAACTGGCTGAATTCTATACGCATACTTGAAAAAAATTTGATGTTGTAGGATTTCATGGAAATATTTGAAGTTGGAATGTTAAGCATTATTTTTTGTGTTTTTTAGTGAAAGAATATTGCAATTGTATTTCTTGTTAAAATAAATTAAAATGATTAATGGAGAATCATTTTTGTAAAAAGCTTATGATGAAAAGACAGATGGCTTGTTGTAGATAGTGTCATTCAACTTTTTTTCTAAACATTTCTTAAATTATCAAGATTGCCCCTACTGCAGTAACTGTTTCAAGTCATATAAAGAAGATTTCTATATCCAACAGGATTCATTTTTGAGGCCAAGTCAAAATATTTACAGTTTTATTTTCAAACTATCCTTGTTATTTTTTGATGAGCCTGTCAAAAGTTAAAGATACTTTATAGAGCTTCATTTTAGAATAGAACTATTTCTAAATTTTACAAAGTGACGAGCAATAATTTATCTGCCTCATCTAATTCTTACTACCCAGAATAAAGTTATAATGTAGTGAATTTCTAAATAAATAAATAAATATTTTTGATGCATGAGTAGATGGTATGTTTAAATTCAAGTGCAAATGAGGCTATTCAAGTAGAGATTTGCAGCTGGAAATGTGTGACTAAGAATTTGAGAAAAATGATGGCAAGAAAGTAATAAAATATGGGTGTCATTCTCATAGAGTACTTGAAACTATGGAAAATAATGAGTTCACTCAGAGGGCATAATTATAGAATGAGATGAGAAGAACACTGAGGACAAGGTTAGAACCTTGGTGAATGTTCACATTTAGAAGGATGTAGAATAAACAGGAGCAGAAACAAACAGGAAGATTTATTAAGAAAGATCAGAGTGATGTCATTTGATGGAAACCAGGTTAGGGAAATTTTCAGAGAGTATAAGCATTGTTAGAGGATAAGCATCATGAAAATTGATAAAATTTCATTACATTCAAAATAAGGAAATTATTAATGACCTTAGTAATAGTTTTAGTGGTATGGTGAAGACAATAGCCCAGTTGGAAGGGTTGAGAAATACAGTGCATATTGAGGAAGAGATGAGTATGTAGACTGATTTTTGAGTAGTTTTATGAGAAGAAAGGAGGGGGAAGATAATTGAAAAGAATTAGAATAGTATTATTGGAGAGCTGTTAAAGAACAAAACTGGGCTGAGGTTGTAGCTCAGTGGCGGAACATGTACCTCACATATGCAAGGCCTGGATTCAATCCTCATTTTACCATATAGTCAACTTAAAACTCACTCAAAAACTAGTGGCTGAAGTGTTCAAAAGTTAATATTTTGGAAATTGTTACAGAAGAACAGTATGATAAAGATAATGAAATGGAAAAAAAATTCTATATTATTCTATTTGAGATGTCCAATGAATAACTATTATCAAGACATATCCAAGTATTGTCAGAAAGTTTTGTCTTTAATATACAATCTTCTTGCCCTTTTGCTCAAATTCCTTCTTGCATCCCAATGGCCCTTAGCCCACAATTATAAGTAGAATTTATCCATCTCATAAGTGGCAATGAAGACTATAAGACCTTAGGAAAGAAACTACTGGTGAGACCATTACAAGTTCTCAGAATTTTGCAGAACTTTATCGATGATCAGAAACAGAAAAAAATTAGGACAGGGAGAAAGAGAAAGTTAATGAAGAAAACATGGAGGTAGAAGAGGAGGGGGCAGTGGAAACTTGGCTCCTGGTAAGGGGGAATGGCCAAGGTTTTTCTAGCCTCTAACATCTCCATCCTCACCCGGGAAGAACCACATGGACCATCAGTCCACGGATAGTAGATAAAAGAACAAAAATAAAATAAAATAAAACCTCTCCTCCAGCTAACCTAGTTATGGCTGAACAAAATTAGTGAAAATTGACTACTGAGCCAGAAGTGCAATGAATATACCCTGATTACCTTCCTTTCTTAATTTTGGAAGATGAGGAATATAGGTGGTAATTGATTCTGGAGAACAAAATGTTCATATCCCATTTTTAGAGTATAATTTCCTCAAATTATTTAGCATGTAGGAAACCAAAACTAGTCATCACTGTCACAGTGTTACTTGTGGAAGAAAAAATAAAATGGGTAGAGGGCGAGAAAGTCATTTATACGTATAAGCAAGCTTGTCCAAATTCAGAGAGTATGTACGAATATTTCCTGGGTCATATGAATTCTCCTTAACCCACTGTAAATTTCACCTCTATGGAGCTCGCTCACATACCATCTCCTCAATGCCAGCAGTGTCACTAATCAGCAAGTCTAGAATTAACACATACAGCAATAAAACCCTACTATTCCAGAAGTGTGTACCAAGGCACCGCAGGTGGTATAGCTGATTCAAGGGTCATCACAAAGGACCTTAAAATTTCAGATGAAACACAATAGTTGCCCTATGTCAAACACCATAAAAGCTACTAAATCAAAGTAATTGTCAGTTTTAATATTGGATTGTTCATAGTTTTTTTCAATGCTTCAATGGTACCATGTTTTGGTGAAGCTGTATTATTGTTTTCTTTTCATAACAAATGCAACAGTTTCAATGTGGAATGAGAAATGAGAATGGTGGTTTCTAATCTGCAGGATTTAAGAAGGTGAATAGTATTCAGTAGGCACACACTTACTGTTAGTGACTGTTATTTAAGATTGAAATAAAAATACTACTTATAAAAATAAAGTTTTGTCTTTAAAGTATAAAAGTTTGTTTATTTTAGTTACCACATAAATCTGCATTGACCATGAGCAAAATGCTTTTATTTTTAGTGGCAAATTTAAATAGCTTTTGTAAGAAAATAAACAGGACATTCATAGTTCTTTTATAAAAAGTATGAACAGCTGTACAGTTTTCATTACCTCTTTTTGACAAACTTTAGTAAAGGCCAGTTTGATTTTTTAGAAAAAAAAAAATGTTTCCTGCATTTCAGCTTCGTGCTGTGAAATGGATTTATTTTAGTCCCAAGAAAGTATAGCTAATGTAATCTTTTTTTTCCAATTCAGTCTTTTTACACTTAGTCCTTCTCTCTGGAATCTAGCTTTCAGAAGGACTAGGATGTTTTAGGCAGATAATCAATCACTCTTAAGATTTCTGGACTGATTTGGGATTTGATGATTGCAGTTCAGGAAAGAAGACAAAGAAAGATAAATGAATTAAATTAGAAATTTGGGACTTCATATAAATAAAATTATCAAATTCCAGATTAAAGAGTTTATGGAGGGAGAGGAGGGGGCAGGGGGCCAGGAGAGATGGTGGAATGAGATGGACGTCTATATGATTGCACAAATGGTGTGACTCTACATCGTGCACAACCAGAGAAATGAAAAGTTGTGCTCCATTTATGTACAATGAATCAAAATGCATTCTGCTGTCACATATAACTAATTAGAACAAATGAAAAAAGTGAGAAAGAAAGAGTTTGTGTAGCTTTCATTTAATACTTCTGCATTGACCTAAACCGATGGTATATGCACATACATACTCCCATATAAACAATTGACAGAAATGCTCGATTGAAGAACCTTGTACAGAGGGAACAATTTGAATAGTTTACATCGATCAGGTCCCTCCTGATACTGGATCTATGATTTGTGCTGTGGATTCTCTTAATTTCACCCACAAATTATTCACATATTCCTTATTCACTTCTTGCTTCAGAAAATATTTACTACCAGTCACTGGACTAGATTCTGGACCTAGGTTCTCAAAAGCAAAAAGGGGCCAGGAATAAAGATTCCTCAGCCTCATCTCTGAGCTAGTTTTAGAGAGGAAGTATAGAAATGTCAGTTTGGGGATTAAATGCTAGTGTCTGCAAATAAGAGACAGTTATGGAGGCGCTCAAAGACGAGATACTTTTGGGACAGCACCACCTGTATGTTGGTAAACTGTCTCATAGGAGTATACATTCTCCTGACACCCCACAAATATCCACATATGTTTTACCTACCCTTTCCATAGACTTTGACAATGATCTCCTTAAACAGCAATTCTAAAAACAGTGATAATGTATTACCTAATTGAACCTTTACCTGGTTTTCTGCTGTTTCACTAGAGAGAGGTATGGGAAGTAGTTCTGAAGCTCAATTTGTACATTCTTCTCTACGTGAACATTCACTGAGGCATGATTATTATACATTTCTGATTAAACACAAATGTAGTAATTGCAAGTGAAAGATTTGTGGCATTGCCTAGGTATTTTCATCAGTTACCTTGGGATTCTGGGGGGAAAAAACACACACTAAACACTTTTTTTCATTATCTGAAAAATGCCTATTAGGCTTATCTATAATCCCTTCACCATGGGATCAGCAAGGCCTTGATCTTTTGTGTAAAAGTTATGCCTTATGAAAATTTGAGGTTTGTTAATTAACTTCAATATTAATAGCATTCCAATTATCTTATGTTTGACACTTCTTGCTTTCTTTGGTTGTTTCCTTCTCTTTTTCAAGGGTTGAATGATCCCTACCTTGTGGTTTGAATTTTGGTTCAGGGTTTAGCATATCAGTATGCTTTATTTACTTCACATTTGGTTCATGCCACTTCGATAATCTAATTTGATAAATCTCACCTCTTGAACCAGAATTTCCATTGTTGGGGCTATTGGTATGTTTGTCTTTGACCTAAATTGCAAAAAAAGTGCTAAATGCTGAGATAATTTATATTTTTTAGGCTTCCACCAAATAACTAGATAAGTAAAGACAAATTTAGTTCCTCCTTCCTCCTTCCCTCTTCACCCCACCAATGTATTTTTGAATATAACATACATTTGAATTCTGACAAAAATGGTTAATAAGTATCAATATCCAGTTGGACTGGGTTGTTCTACTGGATAAATTTTCTCTTATCACCAAGGTTATTCTTTTTAACATGGCATTATGGCTTCCAAGTTTTTATGATTGCACTTTAGGTGGACTAAAACTGTGATGATTAGGTAGAACAGTCAAGGATTAAAATTATTTTTTGATATTATATCACTTGTTATTAAGAAACCTTGAACATAACACTGAAAGACTTGTCCCCTTTGTATAGAAATTCTTTCAGTCTCTTTTGTATTTTTTAGTCAGCGTCAAACATACCGGAAGTAAAATATTAAAAGCATCTAGTTAGAAGGGATCATGCATGAGAAGTCATCTTCACCATCCACGTTAACACCTACCTGTTAACTGTCCTAGAAAGATTATAATCAATTTTCTCTTAGTAAATTCTCCAAAGAAGGAAATACACACCCTCCTTGGTAATATGCTGTAGTACTTACTTTCTATTCCTTATTGTCCTAAACTCTAGTCTAAGATTGTGGAAATCTGGGTAACCAATGAAGGATATTTTTACTTCTTTTTGTGTGTGAAGAGGGAAATCAGATTCTTGAAACTGTGGAAGTAGAGGAAGTAAAGCACTGTGCAATAATAAATATAGAGTTACCAGTTGTCAGTCTAACATATTTCTTAAGTACCCATTGATAAAATATTAAATTTGGTAGGAGACAAGTCCTTTGTCCTGAAAGAGCTTATAATATCTTATTTTGGACAGTTTAAAGTAAGTTTAATGATTTTTAGCTCTTTTCTTCTGTCCTTTTTGTTGTTTCAGGAAGCATTCTAGGTATTGCTGGTTCCTGTGAGCCAGTATTCCATAGAATCATGCCATAAAAGAATATTCCCATATGCTGCTGCTTATTTCATGAGATTTGCAATTTATTGAACTTAAAAACATTTCAACTCAGTGTTTTAAATATTTCTAAATCAATAATTCCCTAAAGCTGAAGTATTGGGCATAGTTCCTGTATTATAGTTGATGGAGTTTTTTTGTTAATTTTTTTTTCAGTCGTTGATTGACCTTTATTTATTCATTTATTTATGTGCGTTGCGGAGGATCGAACCCAATGCCTCCCACATGCAAGGCAAGCACTCTACCACTAAGCCGCAATCCCAGCCCACAGTTGATGGAGTTTTTAATGAAGAAAATCACATGACATGGCTCATTGAAGACCCAATACAGTGCCTTTAACAGGTTCAATTTCCAGAAAAAAAAATTGTCATACAATTTTCAATTAACTGCTTGCTGTTGTAGAGAAAACACAGCTGTATAAGAACTCTGAACTGAAGGCTATGACTACTTAATGTTGTTTAATGATAATTTGTTAGGAATCCTTCCAGTCATCAATGTACTAATAAACCAGGAAGATCTGGATTGGATCACAACAGACTTTAGGGAAGTGATTTAATCTCTGCTACTTGCTTCCATGGAATAGAAGAAATAGCCTTATCCCTCCTTCCTAGGAATGTTAAGTTTTTTAAAAAATGTGATTAGTAGCCAGTTCTTTGAGTTACTTTGATAGAAAGGAATTTTCTATTGGCATCCCAAAATAATTTGTTAAAACTTTACGTTTTTCATTAGTAGTCCCAGAGAATATGTTATTGTAGCCCCTTACAATAGAATACCCTTCTTTACTGTTCTTTGTAAATTTGAATTGTGTTTGTTTTTAGTAGTTCTAGATGAGGTTTCAAGGAAACCTTTATGTTTTCCTTGGCACAGAAGAGAGTCCACTTATTCCTTTTCCATTGAAAATGAACTTCTCCTAAGGTGAAATATTATAGATTCTTAGGTTCATTCCTTTGTATATGTCTTTGTCTTTTACTTTGATATCCCTCCTTATTGCCTCTTTCACTCTTACTGTTTTTTTCTATGTTCTTGTAAGAATACACTGTGATTTCCAGTTTGCAGTGTGACATGTAATAGCAAGTTTGTGTTCCAAAGACGTTATATTTTAAGCAAGGAAAATCGTACTAAGAACAGAACCTGCAATTCCAGAAAGTAGGCTGCTCTGCTGCTTTTGACATTCACATTTCTAAATTAGAGTTATCACATATAAAATTTTTGTCTGTTGTTTTCTGGAAAAAAAAGAATCCTATACTACTGAAAATAACTACATTCTTTTCATTATTAGTCTTTTTATAGATGATTTCTTTGCTACTCTCTGTTTCTCCTGAATCCATTAGCTGTTATTTTGTCCTTGAAATATTAAACATTCTGCTCTTGTTGAATACTTGTCAAGTATTTCAGGCATATTTGCAAGAGGTCTGAATCTCTAGAACATCCTAAAAGTATAAATAAATTTTGTAAATCTTTACTGTATATACCCTAAATATGGCTTTCCTACCCCCATGCTGGGGATTAAACCCAGGGCCTTGCATGTGCTAGGCAAGCACTATACCACTAAGTTATACCCCCAGGCCATGGTTTCTATAATATGTAAGTCAAGAAGGCAAATGGAGGCACGGGTTACATGCTTAAACAAAACCGCATGGTTAGAGACAGGACTGATAGTGAATCAAAGATAGATATTAAAAAAAAAAACTTTAAGGTTACAATTAAGCTGTGTGATTAAGATGGTTTGTATTTACTAACTTAATTTTATACAAAAAGTGTTATTTGGAATCTGACTTATGATTCCACTGCAAGTTGTTTAAACTCCATTTTATGACATAATATAATAAACTGACCACTATTCATCCTTTGTTCAGTCATTTTTTGTCACCAGACTTTTTCCTTTTTCACTCAACTCTGGAATTAGGAACATTTCTCTCTTTTTTTGACACTAGAGATTGAACCCAGGGTGCTTAAACACTGAGCTACATCCCTAGACCCTTCTATTTATTTAATGTTTATTTTGAGACAGGGTCTCACTAAATTGCTGAGGCTGGCTTTGCACTTGGAATCCTCCTGCCTCAGTGTTCAGAGATGCTGGTTTTCAAAACATTTGCCACCATGCCTGCCTGGAACAAAGATATTGAACAAGAGTCCTTAGTAGAAAAATCATCAGGGGTTTTTATTACAGTCTTTTCCTGTAGATAGCCGATTTATAGCTGACTCAACTTCAGTCTTTTCTAAAGAAGATGATAGATCAGATAATAACCTGATGAATGATATGCAAAACTAAATAAAGCTGGCTTCCCCATAAAATCCCTGTAGAAGTTGAGGCTATATTTCTTTCAACACCCACATCTTCTTTCAGGCCTTTCAAGCCTGAGGTAAGTTCTACCTCCTATAGTATTAATTCTAATAATTTTACTTTTTAAATTTAAAAAGTTCTATAAATTTTATATAATTAATACTACAGAAACACAGCAATATTGGTTGAAGTGTTTAAAATTATGGGTCACTACCGTTTATGTTGTTAATATAGAGAAGATCTCAGAAAGAACACACTAAACTAGGATCTAAATGTGGGCAGTAAATTATTTTTCCTTTTAGGAAAAAAAATGGAATCTTTTAAAAAGATTAAGCCTCTGTAAGAGTGTTATCTTTGGTGAAACCCATGGTTTTAAAAAAATTAGAACTGTTGTTCCTCACATAGTTGATTTTTTAAAAAGTAATGAGTGGGTTTATATTGATAATTTTAAACTTAAGAAGTAGCAGGGCAAAACATGCTTCTGAGAGCTATGGGCTGAATCCTAGCTGAATTAAATTGGTATTTAGTTGAACCATTTTCTGTATTCCCTTTCTGAAATCCATTTTCCCTAGAATAATCATATAGATCTTCCTAAAATATTTTAATTACCTCCAGAAAATTCCCTAACCTAGATTATCTTTATATAGTCCAGTAACATCTTTTGCATTTTTCCCTTTTATCATTGAACTTTATATTTTTTTGCTTATGTCTTCCCCACTATACTGTAAACTTTTAAAGTTCGGTGACTGTGTTTTGTTAACTTCTGTTTTATTCTTAGAATGCAACATGTTGCTCAGTCCTTATGTGTCATTTCTCAAAGCATTGCACTAGAGGCACTCTTTGGTCCAGACATTGGGTTTACTACTCTGTGTTTTTGCTGACAGATTTTCTTCTAAATGGATTATCCCTGCCTCCCCTATTCTATAGGCCTTGGTCTTATCCATTGTTAAACCCTATTCAGTAATGAAAATTTTCCCGACATTTTTATGTAACGTCATTCTCTCTACCTGTAAACTCCTTACTGTCTGTATCTTTCAAAAGGAATTCTCTTCATATTGCTATATATATATGGGGAGGATTTCTGAGAATATAATACCATACGAAGACAAATTATGTGCTTGGATTTTCCTTAAGACTGAGAGAGAGTTTGATGTCAATGACTCCTGGAATAAATCTATTAGAGTGAAGAGCCATTCTTCCTTTTTATAGTTAAAAGAAAAAAAAATTATTTTCAAACCCCGATTTTCTATTAGGACAAATTGGGAAGGGATATTTTTCATGATCACTGAGTACTCTGGCTGCATTCATTGGTTAATTCATTAAGTAAATTCCAGTAGATTCATTATTATTGTTGGATCCAATTATGGTAGGCACAATAATGAACTTCTAAAGATGTCTGTATCCTAATCCCTGGAACCTGTTATTATACTAATTTGCATGGCAAAAGGAATTTTACCCATGTGATTAAGGATTTTTAGATAAGATGCTATTTTGGATTACTCAAGATTGCCCCATGTCATCACAAGATCATTATAAGTGCAAGATGGAGATGAAAGTGTCATTATCAGAGTGATACTCTAAGATTAACATAACATAACATAACATAACATAGTGATACTATATGATTCTCTAGGCAGTTCTAGTCTGAAGATGTAGGAAGGGGACCATGAACAAAGACACACAGACAGGCCCTAGAAACTGTAAAGAACAAGGAAAATATCCTCCCCTAGAGCCTCTAGAAAACAACTCATTCCTGCCAACACCTTGATTTTAGTCCAGTGAAACCCATAAGGGCTTTTGACCTCAAGGACTTTAAGAAGGTAAATTTGTGTTGTTTCAAGACACTAAGTTTGTAGTAATTTATTATAGAAACATAAGGGAACTAATATATGAACATTCAAATTAGCATAAATTTCTCCTGAAATTCTGCAAGGAATTGCAAACAGGAGGTTGTTTTAGACATAACAGCCATCTAGCTGTGGGCGAGTCACCCTTGGCTTAGTGGATGAATCATGAAAATGTGTGGATTCAGTCTTATTTCTAAGGTAAGCGGATGAATCATGAATGTGTGTCTTATTTCTAGATTAGATGTCCAGGTCCTAATCTATGGAAACCATTCCTTACATGACAAGGTACCTTATCTGGATGGGCCAAAAATGGAATAAGTTTACTTATAAGAGAGATGTGGAAGGAGATTTGTATGATGGACAGAGAGGGTAGAGTGATGTAAAGTGTCATGAACCAAGGAATGTAGGTGGTCTTTAGAAACTAGGAAAAGCAAAGGAAAGTGGAATCTCCCTTAGAACTCTCAGAAGGAACTCTTAATTCCAGAATTGTAAGAGAATAAGTTTATGTTGTTTTAAGCCACTAGACTTGTGGTAACTTGCTGTGGTGGCTATAGGACCCATAATAGAATTACTGGCTCTGCCATTGGGTAACTTGGTCAATTCACTTAACAGTCACTTTTGTTCTTCTGTCACATTTGTTCCCCTTAAGTAATATTGGAATTAACATTGTCTGTATTAACAGATTTCAAGTCTGTCATGAATATATTGGTAAAATTATACCTGAAATAAATACTTTGGGCTTTTCAAAAGAATGTAGTCATAGTAAAAAATATATTAGTATCAAAGACCAAATATTAGTCTGAGTTATTAGATACTATACTAGCATTATGAGGATTTTTCAGTTATTTCATAGATTTAAAACTACCACATTTTATTTTGATTTGAAGAAGATAACCAGATTGCTAAACCAATCAGTAAACCTCCCATTTAAAAGTTCTATTTTAGCTGGATGCAGTGGTGCACACCTGGAATCCCAGCACTTTGGGAGGCTGAGACTGGAGAATCACGAGTTCAAAGCCAGCCTCAGCAGTGGAGAGGCACTAAGCAGCTCAGTGAGACCCTATCTATACATAAAACACAAAATAGGGTTGGGGATGTGGCTCAGTGGTCGAGTACCCCTAAGTTCAATCCTTGGTACCAATAAAAAAATAAAAATAAAAAAAATAAAAGTTTATTTTATTTTTCTGCTTAAAAATGACCAAAATCTCCTCTTTTATACATTTGCCACTTCATATGCCCTTATTCGGCTGGGCCTATTTAAGAAAAGAGAGTGTCTTCTTTCTTGCAAAACCCTTGGGATTGGAGTCTGTGTGAAGAATGCACAAAAATACTTGAACAAACTACCAGATGGGCATGTGAATAGATTCCTAGCCTAAAGGAAACCAGTTGTCTTGTGTTTTTATTTTTGCTTTAAACTTTTTAATTACTTGCTATTTTTTACATTTTTATTTGTTATTTTTAGTTATACATGACAGTAGACTGTATGACATATCATACATATGTAGAGTATAACTTCCCATTTTTGTGATTGTATATGATGTAGGGTTATTACATGCTATTTTTGTAAGTCTCTAAAGTACAATGATTTCATTTGCTTTTTAAGCTTTAAATTATAATAACCCATTACTTGCAAATATTTTTAAATCATATAATTGTATCTATTACTATTTATTTTTGTTGTTTTTTTTTAAATTCTTGAAGTATGGACATGCTCTTAAATAGCCTGAACCACAAGTGGGCTAAGTACAATGAATGATGAACTGATGCCTAACATTTTAACTCATCTAACAAAACATTTCCTTTCTTTTATGGATTTCTGTATCCCCTACCAAATTTACAAAAGTTATCACAAAATAAACTGTGACATGTGGCTTCTTATATTCTCATCTACTACTTGCTATAGAAGGTAGAGAATTTTAGATAACTAGGAATCTAGAAAATATTAGTATAATGGCTATATGTAAATATGTATAGGTCTTTCCTAGTGAGAGTTGACATTAAGGTGTTTCTATGGAAGAATAGTTAGGTATATAATACATCTGCATTAATTTGTCCATGTTTTGGGTATACTAACTAAGTTCTATTCCTCAAAAGAATAATATTAAGAGCCCCTTTGCTACAAATGCCTTATGACTATACTACAAGTGTTCTAGCTTATGAGTTATACATAGAAGCTTGAGGTTGCAGGTCCAGCTATTACTGAAGTTTGAAAATCTTGTGTGGCCTGCATACATTTTCAGTCATTGTTTGAGAGGAACTCAGACCACTGGGTAACTTTTTT
>PVHX01021953.1:0-28721 GCA_004024805.1 Geosciurus inauris | reverse complement strand
AACTTAGAGCTTCAGTGTCTCCTTCTCAGGCAGGTCTTCAGGGAGTCCCTGTGGGGCCCCCGTTTGTGTCAGCCTGAGCTGTGGAATTCTCAATGTAACATTCTCCCCCTGGGTAGTACCAGGTGACTGGGGCAGGGACAGAACCCTCTTGTCCACTGCTGGACGCTTCGGGACCTGGCAGCCTGCAAGAGGTGCCACCTGGCCCCTGAGATCAGCAGGAGCTGCAGAAAGTCTGATGCAGGGGTGCTCTGGGACCTGAGCGTGGATGTGGGGCTTGAGACTTGGGCCGGGGTGGTCTCTTGGTTTTGGGGGGTCCACTCAGGGCCCCAGGTGCTAGAGGCCACCAGGGGAGATGAGTAGGCTGCAGAGCGAGCCCTGTGCTGGACTAGGGATGCCCAGGAGGCAGGTGGGGTAGCGAGGCTGATCCTGGAAAGACCCAGAAGCAGTCATGCCTGGGCCCAGGTTTGCTGGCCTCCCTTCCATAGGGGCGGAGGTGATGGTGGGCCATGGATCCCCCAGCTCCTGGGACCGAAGATAGGGACAGGAATGCAGAGTGGGTGACCTTGGCTCTTGGGGCACAGGCCTTGATGCTCCCCGGGGACTTGGGGGGGGGTCTCAGACGCTGTGGGGTCTGTTTCACGATGTAGTCCACCAATTTCCCGTGGACTTAGAGGACAAAGAAGCCCGTCCCAAGGGCTCCTGGGAGTGGCAGAGGCAGGCGCCACCCACGTGAGAAGTTCTATGAAGCGTTGGGGAGACTTAGGGGCGTGCAGAGCATGAGCAGGGGTTGGCCAGCAGAGGAGGGGTGACTGCAGGAGGTTTTGGTCTTCAAGGAAGAGAAGGCTGGGTGCAGGACCAGGGAGGTGGTGGAACAGTGTCACCGTGGCGAGGCTGGGCGAGTGACAAGAGTGGATTTTGAGCCGGGTGCAGTGGCGCAAGCCTATAATCCCAGCACTTAGGGAGGCTGAGACAGGAGGATCGCGAGTTCAAAGCCAGCCTCAGCAATGGCGAGGTGCTAAGCAACTCAGTGAGACCCTGTCTCTACATAAAACACAAAATAGGGGTGGGGATGTGGCTCAGGGGTCGAGCGCCCCTGAGTTCAATCCCCGGTACCAAAAGAAAAAAAAAAAAATAGAGTGATTTTGACTCTGCCGTTTGGGCGCTGTGTGACCTTGAGTTTGTCTTTCCCCTCTCTGGTCAGGTTGATCATACAGCTGTGGGCCATAGATGGCCTTAGCCTGGGAGTCCCAAGTGGCTTGAGCAGCCCCTGGAGGGACATGGGTGGCGCTCTGTGTGTCACGGGGGCTTTGGGCAGAGCCCTTTCTCTGAGTCCCGGCATCTTCACCTACGGTGGAGGCGCTGGATGAGGCGCCCTCTTCCTGCTGGCGGAGGCCGGGGTGCCTCCGCGCTCATAAGGAGGATGGTGCCTGTGCCCGTGACCTCAGGCAGCCTGGGCCCAATCCACAGCCACCCTCAGTTTTCTACATTTCTGACCTTGTGGGCAAACAGAGCCTTTGGGTCACTCTCCCTGTCACCTCCACCCTGTGAGCTGTGCCTGGGGTTGGGGACCACAAAGGGGCTGCCCAGGAAAGGGGAAGGGAGGGGTCCCCCAGAATCCCCACGGTGGGAGGCTGCTGGCCACCTGGGCTGGAGGATGGAGGTAACCCAGGCCTCACCCCGAATTTCAGACCAGGGGGTGGTAATTCCAAAGCAGACGACTTCCAAAGTGCCGGGCTCAGACGCCCAGACTTGAAAACTCTGGCTGAGTCTGAGGGTCCAAGGGTAAGATTTAAGGCCTGGTGACACCGAAATTCTAAGCTTCTGTCATCCAAAGGCTGAGAAATTCTGTTTTGAAGATGGTGAGCCTGAGATTCGACAGCTCCCCTTCCTGGGAGCTGGGGACCTGTGACTCTGGGCCGGTGACTGCAGTGCTGCAGGACGAGCAGCACTTGCTCCGCCAAGTCTGGGCAGCAGGAGAGGCTAGCGCGGGCTGGAGACCTGGCGTCCACAGGGCGGTGTGTGTGGTGGGCTTCTTGGATTCCTCCCTGGCTGAAGGCTCACACTCCCCACCCTGGCAGGAGGGCATCAGGGAAAGCTCAGCTGGGGCTCCTGGTGGGGTCCGCTTCGTGGCCCAGGCTGCTGTACATCACGGGACGTCTGGCGCTCTTGACCCCTGAGCCCTGAGTATTAGTAGTGTCTTCAGTCACGGTGACCACAATAACAGGCAGGTCACATGTCCAGGCCCTGCAGAGGATGCTTCTACTCCCCACTGAGGCCAGGCCCAGAGGAAAGGTGGACGTGTGGGCGACAGAGACTGGCAGTGGGACAGCTCTCTTGATCCCAGGTCAGGGCGGGGGACAGGGCAGTGGGGGGTCCACCCCGATAGCCAGTCCTGAGCTCATGTCCCTGGTGCTGAGGGACCTGGCCCAGGGCCAGCTGCCCTTTGAAGCTCGGTGTTTCCTGACTCAGCTCCTTGAGCTGGTCCCTGAGTCACCGCCTGACTCACGGGGAGCTGGCAGGCTGCTAGGAACCCCTGAGCTTGTGAGCCCGGGCGGGAAAGGTTCACGTTCCCAAATGTCAGCACCAATCCCTGCCCGCCTGGGCCTTGGCTTGTGCCATCCATCGGCTGAGGATTGAGCTGGGAGGCCTCCGGGTTTGAAATGCCAGGGGATAGACAGCACAGTTTGACTCATGGCAGGTGGTGTGTGGCACTGTGGAAAGTGCTGGGCACTTGAGTCAGACAGACCCAGGGGCTGGTTCCATCTCTAGCTGCTGTGTGACCCTGGGCCAGTTTTTTAACCTCTCTGAGTCCCGGTTTCCTTACCTGTCAACAGAGGATGGTCTCCAGGGCTGTACTGAAAACTTAGCAGTATACGAGGTGACTTTGACCATGGAGCTTTGTAGATGAGAAGAGCCGGTGCTTCCATGTGGCTTTCACGGTTAGGAGAGCCCGAGGGGGAACAGTGCCCTCACGCTCGGCTGAGTAAACACTCTGCTTGCGGTTGATTCAATAGGACTTTGGGCGACAGGTCTTTAGATGGAACATAGCACCTTCCAAGGACACTGTTCCCGAGGAAAATCGGATTCCATCTCTGTTCTGTAGGTGAATTGGTGTGAGTTTTGCTGCTCACGCTCAGGCGCTCACGCCCCTGTCGGTGCAGACATTGCTAATTGATCTTGGCGTCCTGGCCCAGGGCGCCCCGGCAGCCATGACTAATCAGTTAAGCACCACTTTCCACCCTATGATAGATTTCAGGGCCTTTCTTAGGAGCAGAATCAGCTGCACATGCTCAATTCCATTTCCTGTCCAGGATCCTTAGTTTTCTCCTCTCTGTAATGGGGCCATTTCAGGAGTGTTAGCAGGAGGATAAGGAGGGCTGACCGGACCCTTAGGCTGAGGGCTTTGCTTGCGTTTCCCCTTTTAGCCCTCATGGTCACCCCTGGTGGTGGTGTCCTCACCCCATTTTACACCTGAGAAGAGTAAGACTCAGAGAGGTTAAGTAACTTTTATCCAGGCTGCACAGCCAGGATGTGATGGAAACCCCAATTTCTGTGACCCACCCCTCGCCCCGGCTTTTACCCAGGGGGCTGCTGCCACCAGCAGAGCCTGGAGGAGTCCCCAGTTCTCCCCACCCCACTTAGGCAGGGAGGTTGGCTTGGTGGTTCCAGCAGTGGGGTGGGGTCCCAGGCCTGCAGCATGCCTTCGCTGGGTGTGTCCCCTGGAGTTCGCAGCCCCCTCCCGGCACAGCGCTCCTGGGCTGCACCTCCTGAGTGACAGCGCTGCGGAGCTCCGCTGCAGGGAGCCAGCCATGCGTGGTGGGGACGCCAGCCAGCTGTGAAGCCTCCTCCCTGCCCCCACGAGGAAGGGTGCAGCCAGGACGCAGGAGCCCAGCTGCCCAGTGACCTTGGCCAAGTCACTCCCCCTCGTGGTCTCCTGGCCTGCAGAGTGGGCTCAGCAGGCAGCGAGGGCTGGGAGGGCTGTCTGCTGGGGCCCTCCCCGCCCGCCCGCCTGACCTCCAGCCTGCTGCCTGCTGGGCTGGCGTCCATGGGCTGGTGGTCGAGAACCCTGCCTCTGGGACTCGCTGACCCGGCCCATCTCTGGGTGGGTAGGGGCAGGGCCCCCGAGTCCCGCCCAGGCCCAGTCCGCCCCCCATTCTTGGGTCCAGTGTCTGCAGCATCACTGAGTCTGACAGTTGTGACAGTCCCGTGGCAGAGACGTTGGCTCTGACTCCTGGGAGGGATGTGCCGCCTGGAGACCCACCATGAGATGGCTCTGGGCTCGTGGTGAGAAGTGACATGGCCAGGGTGGGACTGGAGAGCTGTGGCGGCCCTTGGGGCTGGCATTAGGAGGAAGGGACCCCAATTCTGCGAGGCCGCCCCGGGGTTTGCCCCTTGTTGCTCAGGGAACGAAGACCCACTCTGAGTGGCCTTGGACAAGGCCCTCACCCTTGCCGGGCCTCTGCCCCTGTGAATCAGGGCCACGGTGACCCTGGCTGGGAACACTGGGGGTCAAATGAGGGCTCCAGGTGAGCACCGGGCAGACTCGGCGCTGAGTGGCGGCTCCTCTGTGCACCTTGGGGCTGATGGTGGAGCTGTGGGTCCCAAGGCGTGTGGGCAGCTGGGCCCTGTGTCCCTGGCAATGGCCTGAGAACGTGCTGTCCATGGAGTTGGCAGGTTGGGACACTGTCATGTGAGGTGAGGTTCAGGCCTTCACTGAGGAAGACCCTGCAGCCCTGGCTGGCCACCTGGCCTGGTCACTTAGCCCATCCCCTGGCTTCTTGGCTACCTCTCAGTTCCGCTAGACCAGACAGGACAGTGGGCCACCAAATAAGGCCATGAGGACCTCTCTGTCAGCTCTGAGCCTCCAGGAAGTCCTCCTTAACCTAACCTTCATCGTGTCCTGAGCCCTCTCTCTCTAGCGGGCACTGGGAGCATCTGGGCTTTTGCAGGCAGCTCCTGGCCCTCCCCCTCCTGCCCATGTGACAGCTAGTGTCGTCCTCCTCCCCTCCCTGCGCACAGGCCTGGAGGCCTGGAGCCTGAAGCTGTGCAGCTCAGCTTGCCCTTCCCTGGGCCCCCGCCCTCTCCTGGGCTCCAGGCTCCGGGTTCCCCCATCCTGGACAGATGCCCCCTTCCTCCTCCCTCAACCTCAGGTGCTCCCTCCCCACTGGGACCAAAATGCTGAACTCAGCCTGGGTCTGCAGCTCCCTGTCCACCTGGGTATCCCCTGACCCCGTTCTGGCGACTTTCCTTATGTCCCCTGAAGCCCAGACTCGCTACTGATGCTTCCTGTGTGTCCCCAGCTGCCCACCCAGGCTTCTGCTGGGCCTGTGGCCTGCTGTGCCCACTCCACCTTCTCGTCCTTCCTCCCACTGTCCCCCAAGGCCCAGCTTCCAGGTCGAGACCCTGGAGGGCAGGGCCTGTGGCCCTGAGCTCTGGGCGTCTCCAGTGTGGACCCTGGACCTGGCGCTCCGGGCTTCCCAGGCACTTCCCCGTGGCCAAAGCACTTTCCTGCCCTGTGACCTCGGGTCTTCCGAGCCCCTCCCCGGAGGCAGCTGGGCAGCCAGCCTTCTGGCTCCGCATCCTGGGGCCTGGGAGACTGAGGCCCAGAAGGAACCAGAACCCCAGCCCTCAGGCCAGTGCTGCCCCGCCCCGCCTTCTCCAGAGGGGCGGTGGCCCTCCTCCTCCAGCCCTGGCCCAACGGGATGTCCAGACGGGTGGCAGGCTCTGCTGGAAGCAGCAGCACGTGTTTGGGAAACTGTCCCCTTCCCTCCATCTGGTGTGGAGAAGGTTGTTTTTCTCAGAAGTAAAAGTCAGCTTCAAAAGCACCGCACCCCCACCCCCAGATGCTCCTGGGCCCCCCCGGAGAGGATGCTGTGCTCTCATTGGTCAGCGGGGTGGGCTGGCTGGCCAATCTGAGGAGGCTGACTGGGTCGCAGGAGATTCCAGAGGGCAACCTTAGGTACCGTGGCATAGAGATTTCTGGGTAAAAAGAACTACAGGGAGAGAGGCTGCCTGTGATCTAGCTTGGGGGGCACTGGTGGAGCTTATCTTCAGGAAGGGGATTTTTGGTCTGGGTCTTGCTGCATGAATAGGAGTTTTCCAGAACAGTTAAGAGAGGGAGTTCCAGGCAAAGGGGATAGTGAGGCGTTAGCATAGCTGGGACCGTATGAGGCCGGGCTGGAGAGTGGGGTGTGAAATGCCAGACTAGACCGTGCTCTTGTGACACTGGGGAGGGGGCACTGATGGGCGTCCAGCAGGTGGGACATGGGCAGATGCACCTGGCAGACTTGTTGCTCTTGTAGTGGAGGGTGGGATGCCCGAGGGAGACGGAGGCCTGGAGCCAGGCGGGGCTCCTGCAGGGTCCTCTGCTGCGTGTGTTCACCAGGCAGGAGTCTGATGCTTGCTGAGCCTGTGGAGGGTCCCTCAGGGATGCTCAGTCATGTCAGGAGGGCCACCACGCAGGCCTGGGCACCCAGAGGTGACCCCAAGGGTCCCCAGCCTGCTGGAGGAGGCAGAGCCACACTGGAGTCCCCCTCCTGTGACCAGGCCAGAGGGGAGGTGGACAGGGGGATCCCAGCTGAGGAGATGCCCTGACCAAGGGCTCAGAGCTGAGTTTGGGGTCCAGGGATGCTGATGGCCGGGAGAGTAACCTGGGGAGGACAGGAGTGGGGCTGGGGCAGGACATCTGTGGTCTGATCCCGGGGTGCAGGGGCTGCAGGAGGAGGTGTTCGTGCAGACCCACTATGTGTTGGTGCTCAGCCACTGGAGACTTCGCCCGATGGACAGATGAGGGCCAGAGAGGTGAGCTGCCCTGCAGGGCCACCCGGCTGGGTGGTGGCAATGATAGTGACAGTGACATTGTGGGGCTGAACCTCCTGGTGACTGACATGCAGCAGAATGAGGCAGAGGACGGCTGGCCGGGCAGTGGGCCCTCCTGGGGAATTTGGGACATGACTGGATTTTCATTCCTACGTCCTGCCTGGGTGTGGGAAGCGGATTTTGGCGCAGACTCCCTCAGACCCTGTCGTGATCCTGTGGGGGGACAAACAGCCCTGTTCGCTTTCCCGGGAAAGAGATCCACAGTCTCTCTAATGGGCTGGGACGTCTTCCTGCTCATCCAGGCGGCTTCCTGCAGGCTGCCCTTCACGTCTCCCTCATGTGCTGGGTGGCTCTGGGTGGCACTGAGCAGGCCTTGGCCTCTCTGGGCGCCCTCCCCAGCCCCGAGTGCTTCCTGAATGGAGGCTGGGGGTGGAGGCTTGGAAGAAGCACCCCAGCTTCAGAGTGAGGGTCTGCGAAGGAGAGGATGCTGCTGTCCCATCCTGAGGGCTTCCTATGGCCACATGGGCGTGAGTTTCAACCCTGGAGGAGCCAGTTAGTACAGTGCCACATACCAATCACGTCCCCACGAGCCCCTCTGTCCATCTGTCCCGTCCATGGGACACTCAGCCACCCGTCCAGGCTGGCACCGCCCACCCCTTGACCTCTTTCCATCCCTCCACCCATTCATCCTGCGCCCCATCCAGCCAGCCCACCCTGGGCCTCACCCCAGGCCGCTGCCACCCTCCGTCCACACCTCCACCCACCCCTCCGTCCACTGGCTTGGCAAGTGCTTGTTGATCACCAGTCCCTCCATTTCTCACCCCCTGGGTCACATGTCCAGGACCTGGTGGGCACCGTCTCTCTCTCTCCTTAGCCATGTCCTCCTCCCTGCTGGGCTGGGAAGTCCTGGAGGACAAGCCCTGTTTCTGGGCCTCTGCCCCTGGCCTTGCGCATAGTAGGGGTGTGGCAAATCTTCCCAAGAAGTGCGTCCCTGCAGGCAGGGCTGAGGAGGTGGGGGTTGTGAGGACGGAGGTGAGGTGGCCGCTGGCTGGTGGTGAGAGAGCCGATCAAGACTGCCAGGCCCACGGTTCTGGAGTGTCCAGGGAGAAGCAGGAGCCACAGAGGCTCCTGCCGTGGGAGAGCCGTGGGCTGTCAAGCGGAGGACTCAGGGAGGAGGCCAGGCTGGGTGGACGCTGTCCAGGACTCAGGGAGGAGAGGTGCAGTCTGCCTGGGAACTGGGGTTCAGAAGGAGGCTCCAGAGGGTTCCAGTCTGGATGGCTTCCAGGAGGGGTGATAGGGCCTGGGACAGGGACTGGGAACCTGGCCGCCCCACAGAAGGCGGTTGTTAACTGAGGAGCGGGCATGGGGTCAGGGAGAGGAGAGGTGGCCTGAGAGCCAGCACTGAAGGGACAGGCCACACCCCAGAGGAGGGCCTGCCCGGGGGGCTCACTGGGGCTGAGCGCGGTGGGCACGAGTCATGCACGTGTGTCAGGGGCCTTTGGTTGAAATTCAGCGTTTCTCTCTGTTAAGCGGTGAAAACCCCAGCAGTGCCCTGTGCAACCCTGTGACTGTCACCAAGTCACCGAGCTCTTGGTGGTGGCCGCAGAGCCTGGATATCACACCCGCTCACCACGGCCCTTCGGCTCACTTCTGAAGGCTGTTTCGGGGACTATCTCAGTCACTGGCTTCCTTGCTGTTTGCAAGCTCTAGAGGCGGTGGTCCAAAAGTGTCACTGAGAAGGGGCTCGTGGGATCTTCGTCGGAGGCACAGGGAAGGTTGAGAACTGTGTTCTAGAAGGAGAGGGTTGGCGTGTCCCCTACCGCCTGTTGAGGGCAGGCTGGTGGAATGTGCCGCCTGCAGTGTCTGCCCCTCGTGTGTGAGGGCCCCAGGATGCGCAGCCTGCAGGGTGCCCTCTGGATGCTCAGGTGGATGTGGGGGGGCAGGCCAAAGGGGGGTGTCACCCGTCCCTTGTCTTGCGCTCACCCTCTCCATGTCTCCACTGAGTGTCCATCATGGTTTCTGGATGAGGCCTGCATCTTTCTCGCTCTGGGTGCCCAGAGCCGCTGTGAGCTGGGCTCAGAGGAGGGGGCGAGGGGTGGGCAGTGAGTCGGGGCCGGGATGTCAAAGGCGAGCCGAAGTCTCTCCTGGGCAGAAATGCGTCCTGGGCGCCTCCAAGTGACAGCGATCTCACCACCGTCTGAGGCAGCAAATGACTTTTCGTAGGGGCTCTGGGTGGGGCTCCACGATCAAGATGGCCACGCTCTGCCCTTGAAGGGCACACCTGTCGGGGAGGGGGACACCCAGGTGTCTACACTACATGTCGTTGCCGGAGTCACAGAGGCCCTCCCCGCAGATGCACCTGCCTTATGGTGCCAGGTTGACCATGGGCAGTGGGACTGTGGCCCCCTGGGGCCTACCTGGCTCTTCTCACGGGTAGTGGCCAAAGCATGGACATCTGATGGGCATCCTTGGCCAGAGCTCCCTTTCTGAGGCCCGTCCGCCTGGGTCGTCCCCAGGACTGGCAGCCCTTCCCCTGCCGCGCCTCCCCCTCTCTGCTGTCTGGGGCCTGCTGGGCATCTGGGAATCAGAGTCCAGGGCCAGACCCGTGAGCTCCGTGATGGGGACTCTAGGAAGGGGGGCCGGGGCCAGGAAGAAGGCAGGGCAGGCGGGAGGGAGGCTCGCTGCCTGTTCCTTGCCTGCGAATGGCCTCAGTCCACTGAGGCAGAACCAACCAGGCCTGGCAGGACTGTTTGTCCTGTGGGACGCTCCCCGCCACCGGAGGCACGCACACGTGGGAGGCCTAGGACACAGGACCATCTGCCCAGCAGCTCTCGGTCCCCGCTCAACTGCTGTGTCATCTTGGGCAGGTGCTGCGTCTCTGGACCTTCGTTTTCCTGTCTGTAAAGGGGGTGCAGCAGTGCCAGCCTGCAGGGAACACAGGTAGAACAAACCCGAAAACAAACATTAATTAGAAGGTGGACGGCGTGGGGTTCAGATCTGTCCCTGCGCCTCACCAGCTGAGGTCCTGGGCAAGTCGTGCCGGGAAGGCCTCTGTGGAGGTCAGAGAAAGCGGGTGCCCAGGAGCTGCTTTATGTTTTTTTAATAGCTGCGTGTTTATCTGTACCTATGGCTGTTGCTTTCTGGTTTTTGTTCCCGCCTTTTTTCTATTGAGGTAAAATATGCATGCAGTGGAGCTCACGGATCTGCCAGTGCAGCCCAAGGACTCCTCTCCTGTGACCGCTGCTCAGGCCAAGAGCATCTCCAGTTCCTGGAAGCTCCCTCATCCCCTCCCCACCCTGTGGCTACTCCCCTCAATTTCCCTCTATTCTGACCTTCGCTATAGATTAACTTGGCCTGACTTTTAACTTCATGTAATTGCGTTCACACATTATTTGCTCTGTTGTGTCTGGCTTCTGTCACCCAGGGGAGATTTGTCCATGCTGTCAGTTCCTTGTCTTTTCAGGGCTGTATAGTATTCCACCCTCAGCATGTCCCTCGGGGCTTCTCAGCTTTGATACTCTTGACACTCTGGATGGACGATTCTTTGTTGAAGTGGCTCTCCCAGGCATTGCAGGCTGTCAACAACTTTCCTGGTCTCTACTCACTAGATGCCAGTGCCCAGTCCCCCACAAGCAAGAATATCTCCAGACATGGCCAAATGTTCCCAGGAGATAAGCCAGTCCTGGTTGAAAGCCACTGTTCTGTTGATGGGCACAGGTTGTTCCCAGGTTGGGGCTGTGACTGATAACACCTCCAAGAACATTGCAGGGTGTGCCTCTATGGGGACTTAGGCTGGCATTTCTCGTGGACATGTACCCAGAAGGGTCCCTGCAGAGTTCTAGCGTGGTCTGTGGTTAGGGTTAGGAGACATTGCTAAACTTTCCGGAGTGGCTGTTGTCCATAAAGATGGGTTGACTGAATGAACAAGTGTCCTCACAACACTGCAGCCCCAGAGCAGAGTTGGCGTCCAGAAATGACACCCCCCGTTCCGCAGCACGTGTGAAATGGTCACCCATGGCTGCTGGGTCCCAGAGCAGGGGCGCACTCCAGGCACCTCCAAGGAAGGAGCCAGGCCTGGTTCATCTCAGTGCCCCATCGTGCACAGCAGGGTCTCCACAGATGCTTGCAGATCTGGCCTCAGAAGCACAGAATTGGCTCGAGCACCAGGGTCCAGACCCTCCCTGTGTAGGATGATGTGGTCCCCGGCCTCCTTCTTCCACCTGATCTATTTAGACAGCCGAGGTGCACCCTGGGAAATAGATTCGATTTCAGATTTGACAAAAATAAAAACAAACTTGGCTGCCCCCACCAAAACCAGCAGTCCCGCCCCCACCCGTCTTCCAGAGCCCCTCGAGTTACGGAAACCCTGCCTGTCAGCCAGCGCGGTGGCAAGAGGGTGGTGGTCACCATGGTAACCATGCAGGCCTCTGGCTAGCTCCTGGAGAGGAAGCTCCCCTGCGGGCTTGCGGGGGTACTGGGCGCTGCTCCTCCACACGGTCACTCTTCTGCTTGGGACCTGGCAGGTGTGAGGGGGCCCCTGGCCTGGTGGCTTCCCTGGTGACCCTGCCTCTGAGCTCAGGGCTGGGGTGTGGGGTGGCCGTACTGATCCCGCTTGGCTGGGAACCTGAAGGTGGAACACCCCTGGCGGCCTTCCTGTCCACCACGGCCTCCTGCAGATAAATCTGAGGCTCCCTGACTCCCCTGGGTGCCACACAGGACTGGACGCCCAGCAGGACACAGCCTGATGGACTGAGGGCTGAGCTCCCTGCTGACCCTGGCCCAGCTTGCACTCTCCTGCCTGGACCCCGGGAGGAGATGGTGGGTGAGAAGAAAAAGCAGATATTCCTCTGACCTTCAGTAGTCAAGAGTCCCAGCATCCCAGGGGCTGAGCCTACGATAAGTGTGTGGTTAGAACATGGGATCTGGAGTCAGTGAGGGGCCCTGCTGATCCTGCCTACCATGTCCCCCTGCCCGACCCCAGAGCCAGTCCTGATTGCCTCAGTTTCCTGATCTGGAAAGTGGGGGCTACAGTAGTATCTGCCAATTTGAGGAAATTTAAGTTCCAGGTGACCCTGCTCAGTCTCAGGCCTGAATTGTTTGATTGATTTTTTTTTTTTTTTGTACCAGAGATTGAACCCAGGGGACCTCAACCACTGAGCTACATCCCCAGCTTTTATTTTTTATTTTGAGACAGCATCTTGCCAAGTTGCTTAGGGCCTTGCTAAGTTTCTTGGGCTGGCCTAGAACTTGTAATCGTCCTGCCTCAGCCTCCTGAGCAACTAGGATTACAGGCATGTGTCACTACTTCTGGCTTTTTTTTTTTTTTTTTTAAGTAAAAAGCAGGAGAGCCCTAGCCCTGCTGTGACAGACTCTGGGACCCATGTGTTCATAGCGCGTCCTGTGTACTGGGGCTCCCGGCCCCTTGAGGCCTGTGCTTGCTGTAAGATTTAAATGAGATAGTGTGTGGGGTTTGATGGGAAGTCCCTAGCAAACAAGTACTCAAGATCACTTAAGAAATGTTTGCGATCGTTACCATTATTACTGTTGTTAACCCGGTGCCCGGCACACAGCAGGCACTCAATATATGCTGATTAATTCCCTGCTCTGTTCTGAGGCTCTAGTTCTTATGACTTAGGGAGGCACAACAGTGGGGGACAGGCCTGGGAAGAGGGTGAGTGTCCAGGCCACTGGAGAGGCTTCCAGGGTCCCACTGGCCACTGGTGTGGCTAAGATGCCCATAGGGCCCGGTGTCCCTCAAGGACCCTGTGGTTGTTTTTCTCCCGAGGCTTGGGCATCTGGGGTGGCTTTCCCTGCCAAGGAAACCATATTGATTGGCTGCCATTGATCGGCTCCTCCATCTGTGCTCCTCCAAGGCGCGCGTGGCTGCCCGTCAGGGATCTAATCAGCCTGAGTGACTGCTGTGCGGTGGCTCTGAGCGTTGGCGCGTGGGCCTGGATGCCTGGGCCTCGCAGGGTCAGAGTGGGTTTGTAATCCAGCTGTGGCTCAGCGCCCCCGGGTGGGTAGAGGGTGACAACAGTCACTTCTGCCTCGGGCTTGCTGGGTGGCGAGGATGGATCTCTGCCCGGTCCCTGTCGGGGTCCCCGGGGTTGGATCAGTTGTTTCCTGAGGATCTCAGCTGTGCTGCTATGTGGCACAGGTGCCCCCAACAGAAACCAGGCTCTTGGCATGGCATAGAGGGTAGTTGGACTCCAAGGGCACAGCCTCAGAGCCAGTCCGGGCCTTTGAGCCTCACCACCAGAGGCACTGGTGGAGCTGGTCCTCAGTCCCCGCCTGCTCCATTACCCAGAAATCCCGCCCTGGCCTCTTGGGGCCTCTGGCCTCCCTCGAATGGTCCTGAAACCGCTGGCCTGTGGCGCTCCGACCCCTCAGGGCTGGGGGTTAACGGTGGGAACTTTAGGTGCTGGGCCAGGCTGGAGTCACTCGGCCTAGAGGCCTGGAGGCCTGGACTCACCTGACAGCCTCCATCCCTCACTGCTTAGTCTGGCTCCACATCAAGGAGGGCTGCAGCCTTGGGTCCTCGAGCCCGTGGGGGACGTGTCAGGAGCTCCGGCCTGACTTCTGAGCCTGGTGGGCTCCTGGCCAGGACCCAGGGTCTGCCACCTGGGATTCCCTGAGTGCCTCAGGACCGGGCTGAGACCTGCTCCATCCCCCCTCCTGGGATGCGGTGCGGGGATGAGGCCCTGTGTGGCTGCCACAGGCACCCCGCTTGAGTGGCAGTCTGTGCTACTGTGTGACCTTGATCGTGTCACTCCAGACCTCCAGGCCTGTTTCCTTATCTGTCCCCAGTGAAGCGTGGTGGCAATTAAGGTCATGTCCCTGGGGTGCCTGGCCAGCAGTTGTCACGGTTACTGTCAAGTTCATCACTGGGATGCAGCTGGGCCAGGCAGGTAGAGAGCTCTTCCGGAGGAAAGGCCACAAACTAGCCTGGTAGGGGCAAAGGGGGCCTCCAGGGAAGCTGCAAGTAGAGGTGGCAGACAGACAGGGCTGTGAGGGGTGAGTAGGAGTTTGCCTGCGGGGATGGGAAAGTGTGTGGGAAGGGTTACTCAGGACGGCGCGGAGTTCAGGCCACGCCAGGACCAGCGAGAGGTTAGCCCGAGCGCCCCCTGAGGTCAGAGCCAAAGGCCCCTGGGTGTCGGGCTGAGTGGGGAGGTGGAGCCACGGAAGGACTCTGAGCAGGAGAGGGACAGATTAGCCCCGCAGTGGCCAGCTGGCTCTGGGGCAGGAAGAAGCAGGCCCTGCCGCTTTCCTGTGGTGACCTTGGGCAGATGGGTCCCCCTGTGTTTCGGTTTCCTGGTTTGTAAGGAGAACTCCCCCCAGGACAGTGAGGGTCAGATGCTGGCACACTTCAAAATGCTCTTCGTGTTGGGGACACAGCAGGTGCCGGGTATCTTGGGCACATTGGAGGCAGAGACCCAGTGGAGGCCAGAGGGAAGGCTGATGCGGGGTCCAGGTGAGACTCCAGGGCCGTGGGGAGGAGGACGCCTAAGTGGGCACGGGCCACAAGCCATGGAGGACAGCCTTGGCCTCGGAGTCCAGCAGGGTGACCAGGAGAGACCCCGGCCTTCCCTGTGACTTGGTTTTCCCCGGCTGTGAAGTGGCTTGCGACCCTGTAGGAAGGGCTGGGGACCCAGGTCCCCAGAGACGCCTGCCTGCTCAGCGCACCTTGAGCGGAAGGGCAGAGGCTGCGGCTGGGGAGAAGGCGGGGGCGAGGGCACCGCGAGGGGACAGGGTGCTCCCTGTAATTAGAGCGTTGGAACTTCAAAAAAGTTAATTAATGATGAAGCTGCAGCGAGCGAGGCTCAGGCAGGAGGGGCCCTGGCAGCCGCTGGATTAATTACAGGCTGCGGTGGAAGATGGCAGTGGGGTGGGGGACAGGAAGGAGCAGGGCAGGGACCCCAGGGAGGGAGGTGGCAGAAAAGGCAAAGTCCCAAGGTGAGCCGGGGAGGAAGGGGAAGGGCTGTTGCCGAGGAAACCAAGTCGCTCTCTCAACAGGCAAGAGGGGCTCCCCCCACTGGGATTGGGCTCTGGCAGAGGGTCCGGCTGGCTCCATTGGCTCTGTGGCGGGGGGACAGGGGCTGCTCCTAGATGCCTGTTACTGTTAGAGCTGTGAATGCAAAGACCATGTCCCCTGGGGGGTGGTCTAGCCCTGGACAGACAGGGTGAGCAAGTGGACAGCACATGCTGGTCACAGTTAAGAGGAAGGGGTGTGGCAGAGGCGCTGGGGTGAGGAGGAGTGGGACTTCTCAGAGCAGGTGACATGAAGTTAGAGAGTCAGCCTTGGAAGGTCTTGGGAAGTCTCCAGGTGGCAGGGACAGTGTGTGCAAAGGCCCTGAGGTGCAATGTGCCTGAGGCCTTCGGGGAGCAGCAGGGGGCTGGTGAGGTCAGAGGAGTGAGGGGGGAGACAGCCTTGGGGATCTGAGCGGGAGGAGGCTCCCTGGGGCTTTTAACGCCTCACCCTTGCTGTGGGAGGGGCCACAGCAGCCCTGGTGGGCAGTCTCTGGGTCCTTCATGGAGTCTCCAGAGGTCCAGAGATGGGAAGAGGCATGCCTGAGACCCCAGAGTCACTCAATGCCAGAGCTGGAGTTCAAATCAGGTCTCCTGGTCTCTCATCCAGCTTACCACTCTTTTTTTTTGGTACTGGAGATTGAACTCAGGGGCACTCGACCACTGAGCCACATCCCCAGCCCTATTTTGTGTTTTATGTAGAGACAGGGTCTCACTGAGTTGCTTAGCGCCACACCGTTGCTGAGGCTGGCTTTGAACTCACGATCCTCCTGTCTCAGCCTCCCTAAGTGCTGGGATTACAGGCTTGCGCCACCCCGCCCGGCTCAGCTTACCACTCTTGTAGATAAGGTCTGCCTCTCCACTCCGCAGCTCGGTTCTGGGCAGGAGTGGGGGTTGTGCAGATGGCACGCAGTGGGGTCTGTCAGCATCTTTCCTCACAGACAAGGAAAGATGTAGCCTCCCAGGACAGTCAGACTTTCTGGTCTAGAAGTTCACCCATGAGTCTGACTTCAGTCATTCGTGCTGTGTGTGGCTGAAGTCCATTTTACCTTGAGTTGCCCTCTTTTCAATTAGGCCTCAGGCAAGGTGGGAGAGTCCAGTTTGGGAGGTCTCAGAAGACTGAGATCTGAGCATTCTCATCTGTATCACGATAGATGGGGGATCATAAAGACACAAACCCTGAGGTCCCTCTGAGCTCTGACCTCCCTGCTTCTGTGACTGGGTGGGTTGAGGGTGGTGGGCTGGACACAGTGGGCTGTGTCGTAAGGCAGAGCAGGGGTGGAGGTGGGCAGGGTGTTTGTGGAGGTGCTGGGGGGGGTCCCAGGTACAAGAGGGGGTTAAAGCTGGTGCCCCAGGCCCTGCCGCCTGCCAGTGGCTGAGCTGAGAGAGGGTGTCTAGGTGCTGCGGCCCCGGGCTTGGTGCAGGGCTGGGGCTGCCCCAGGAGCAGGGGGTCAGAGTGGGTGGGGGAAGGGCAGGCACTGGGAGGCTCAGGGAGGGAAAGGAGGTCAGAGTGCAGAGGCCGGCCTCGGCCCTGCTGCCGCCTCTGGGGAGCTCTGGGGCTGTGGCGAGGGGGGGTTCTGGTGGTGGGTCAGACCAGCGCAGGCAGGTGGGTGGGCTGCCCGGCGCCCCCACCTTGTCCTTGACTGCGGTGCACATGGTTCGAGTGTGTGAGCATGCTGGTGATCCTGCTCAACTGCGTGACCCTCGGCATGTACCAGCCCTGCGACGACATGGATTGCCTGTCAGAGCGCTGCAAGATCCTGCAGGTGAGCCCCAGCTGCCCAGCCCCCCGCCCTCCTCCATCTTAGCTTCCTCCCCTGTAAAACGGGGCCACCGGGGGCCATCGTGAGGGCCGGAAGAGAAGGTGCATGTCCAGTGTCTACCCAGTGCTTGGCAATTTGGGGGAGAATATGGGAGAGACTCTTGCTCTCCCCCACAATCCTCCCTCGTCTTTACCCTGGGGCCAGGGGAACCAATGAAGGGCTGTGTGACCTTGGGCAAGTCCATTGCCCTCTCTGGGCCTTAGCCTCCCGGTCTGTGGGATGACCGTGTTGGGCCAGGCCTCTGAGGTTCTCTTCCTGCCTCGAAGGAGTTCCCAGGCCTCCCCTGTCCAGCCTGGTCCTCACCTCAGCCCTGCAGTCTGGCTCTGAAAGCTCACCCTGTCCTGTTTCCTCCTCCTGCCGGCAGGTCTTTGATGACTTCATCTTCATCTTCTTCGCCATGGAGATGGTGCTCAAGATGGTGGCCCTGGGCATTTTTGGCAAGAAGTGCTACCTCGGGGACACCTGGAACCGCCTGGATTTCTTCATTGTCATGGCAGGGTAGGTGGCGAGCAGGGGACAGTCCCGGGCTTTGGTGCATGCCAGATGTCACTCAGACACCATGGGGTTTCTTGAGGTCGAGGTAAGGCTGGGAGGGACACAGGCCCCCCCGGGCCAGGTGAGGAGGAGCAGAGCATCACGTCGGCCTGGATGGGTGGACGTTGCTCCTCCCGCAGGCAGGTCGCCGGTCTTCCCGCAGCGCAGCAGAGATGGGCCTGTTTAAGACACTTCTCTCAGCCTCTGTTTGCTCATCTGTGAAATGGGAGTAAAAACAGCTGCTACGCCAGAACGAGCTCCAATAAGCATTAGCCGTTGTGACTGTTGTCATCGTGGGTGTCTTGGTCCCTTGAGAGTCAAGATGGAGGGCAGGCGGTGGCACCATCTGCCCCCCAGCTCTGGTCATTTCCACCCAGCACGAGGCAGGGGAGTTCGAGGCTGGCACAGGCCACAGAGAGAGGTCTGCCTGGAGGACATCCTTAAGTAGTTTTTCAAAGACAAAGGGATGGGAGTGTCATGTTCCAGTCCTGCCTCCTATGCGACCCTTTGAGCTTGGAGTGTGGAGGACGGTTTGTCTCAGAGTCGTGATTTTTCCCCCTTGGGTGGGCACTCGGCGCTGTGTGTGTGAACACCAGGTTCTGCAGGTGAGCTGGGGACGCTGCCTTTTCCTTCTAGAATCTCCACGAGCTGGATTTGTCCTGCTCTTTTCCCCACCTCTCTTCTTTTCTCTAAGATGTAGTCTTTCATGTCTTGACATACGAGATCCTTCCTTTCTGTGGCCTGACGAGTCTCTGGCAGGCTTCCCGGCCCCTTCCTCTCCCCTGGGCACTGCCCCCCGGAATCCTCCCTCTCCCATGTCTTCTTCATTCCAAGGAGCCTTCCTGTCCTTAGATTTTTGTGTTTTTCAGAACAGCTTGTGTCTGTTTTTCGTTTGAGGATGCGATGTTTACCCAGCTCTTTGGGGCACTAATGAGGCTTCTTAAAGTTCCATCCTGATTCTGGAAGTAACACTGTGTCAAAGCATCATTTCCAAAAGTTAAAAAGAAATGACCACCCACAAATCCACGAGTGCACGCATCTCACAGATTTATCCAGCTCATTAGGGAGGGAACCCGCAGGCTGGTCATCCCCAGAAACAGAAAAGCAGACATCACAGAAAGAATGTGGCCGAGGGCAGGCGGAGGACCAAAGGCAGCTAACGACCTGCCCGGAGTGAGACCATGACCTTTGGTCGGGACAGAGATCTTTTATGTTGGGCAGGGATCGTGTGCATCTCTGCCAGATGAAAATCTACAAGTTAGCATGTGATTTCATGACATCAAGGCCTTTAATTAACAGGAAATAGTGAATCAAACAAAGATATGTTTCCCTAGATAATTAAATAGTCCTCAGATAGGTCTGGTGAAGTTCACTCCAAAACCACATGATGAGAAGGGCTGCCCTCTTTTTGCCTTGTATCCAGGTTTTTTGTTTTTGGGTTTTTTTTTAATATTTATGTTTTAGTTGTAGGCAGACAGAATATCTTTATTTTATTTTTACGTGGTACTGAGGATCGAATCCAGTGCCTCACGCATGCTAGGCGAGCATGCTACCACTGCGCCACAACCCCAGCCCCTTGTATCCAGGTTTTAGGACAATGTTCCTCACTCCTGTCCTGGAAGTCATTTGTTTTGCGGGTTCCACCTTTGGCCCCCATAGCACCTTCCCCTGCCCTTGAACTTGAAGTTCTCTGCTATTGCTTAATGATTCCCTGCTGCGGGCTAGTATGTATAGAGATGGTGGAGATCTAGGCTGAGCCGATGGAGGAGCGACCTGGCTTCGTCTTGGGGGAGGTCTCAGTCCTCAGGGAGGGGCTGGCTGGGATGGGGTCAGGGAGGCTGGGATGGGGTCAGGGAGGCTGGGGTGGGCTGGCTCCAACATGTGCCTTCATATTTTTATTTTCTGACAAGGGCTCTGTGTTTTCACTCTGCCTCCGTCCCCACTGATGGCGTAGCTGGTCCTGGCTGGGTATCGGGTGCAGCGGAGACTTTCCCTAGAGTCACGAGTGTGCACGTGCCTGGGCCTGGGCTGGATACTGGGGACTCAGGCCAACCAGAACTATCCCTGTCCTCGAGTGCTCCTGAGCCCGTGTTCAGCATAGGGAGGTGACGGGAAGGAGTCACTACCTGTGCTCCAGAGCCCAGCCCCTGGTCCCCCTTCCACCTGTTCCCAGAGCTGCGCACCCATCCCCCCCCAAGTCTTGGTGCTATAAATGTTTCCAGAGTAACAGGCCTGACATCCCCAGGGTGTTCCTCCCTTCCTGCCCCTCCCCCAAATTACTGGCTCCTTCTTTGAGCTATGGCCGGTGACACAGGACTTCTGGGCTGGAAGTTTCCTTCGAGGTCACAGCCTTCACCTTCACCTCCAGTGTGACCGCCCCAGCAGGCCTACAGAGGCCAGCCCCTGGTCAGTGCACGTGGACACAGGGGGACTCACCACCTCACGAGGCAGCCAGTCTCCAGCTGGGACAGCTCACTGTGCTGGAACGTTCTTTCTCTCACTGAGCTGGAGTTCCTTTCCCTGTGGCTTCCACCTGACGGTGCCATGCACTCAGGAGGTCACCATTTTGTGAGCATTTACTACCTGCCAGTCCTTGTGCTGGGCAGTGGGGACAGGAAGACAAGACAGCAGCCTCTACAGTCTCCCGAGGTGCAGAAGACACAGGTAAAGCCCATCACAGACAGATGCTAACCTGGGTCCAGGTGGTGGCAGAGACACCTAGAGGGCCAGGAGGCACACAGTAGGACCATAGAGAGAGAGGAACTGGGGTGAGTAGGAGCTGGCAGGTAGGGTGGGGATGGCCTCTCAGGTCCAGGACCAGAGGTCCGAGGGGTGTTGAGGAAGCGCAGGGACGTTGGAGGCCAGGCATGATGGGAGGCCAGAGGCAGGCAGCTGCAGGGAAAGGTGTCACTGAGACCCCCCACAGTCCTTTAGAAGTTGGAAGGCGGCTCCTGCACCCCCACCCCTAGTCTTCCCTTTCAGATGAAGTGTCCCCAGCCCTCCCACCACCTGCCCTTCCAGAGGCCTCTCCTGCTGGACAGGCCTCAGGCTGTCTTGCCCCGCCCCCCCAGCGGCATCCCAACTTCCCAAGGGCAGGGGCCCCTCCTGGGGGAGGGAGTGGGCTTCCTTTGCCCCAGACACTGTAGGACTGTGGTGACCTGCGAGTGGCTGTGGCCCCTGCCACCTCCATGCCAGATCTCTCCTTCCCTGGAAGGAAAAGCAGGTGATCTTTTAAAAATGCAAAAAGCAAACTTTGCATTTGCTGCTTTTGTCTTACAAGGACCTCCAGAACCCCTGATCCAGCCACTCCTGTTTGCCTCCTGCCCTGGCTCAGCTCAGGACAGCGAGCCCTGGACTCCTCACTCCTGTCCAGCCCACGGCAGAGCGCCAGGGGTCACTGCTTTTAGGGTGTAGCTGGACCCCTCGCTGTGTTAGCCGCCAGCTACACTTCCCTGCCCTTGTCCATTAGGAGATCATGAAATATTCAGTTACATTCTTGTTGAACTTGAGATACTCTTTGTCTACATGCCTCCCCTGGCGCATCATGTCGATAATGCTTCCTCTTCTCCAACCAAAAACATGGCCTGGGCCAGGTGTGGTGGTGCACACCTGTCATCCCAGCGGCTCGGGAGGCCGAGGCAAGAGGATTGCAAGGTTGAGGCCAGCTTCAGCAACGTAGCAAGAACTTCAGCAACTTAGTGAGACTCTGTCTCAAAATAAAAAATAAGAGCCGGGTACGGTGGCGCACGCCTGTAATCCCAGCACTTTGGGAGGCTGAGACAGGAGAGTCGCGAGTTCAAAGCCAGCCTCAGCAGGGTCGTGTGCCCCTGAGTTTAATCCTCAGAACCAAAACATAAAATATAATAAAATAAAATAAAAAATAAGAAGGGCTAGGGGATGTGGCTCAGTGGTTAAGCACCCCTGGGTTCAATCCCCCCATACAAACAACAACAAAATAGAAACAAACAAACGAAAAAGCTCAAAACCCCAAACCAAAATACAGCAAGGCCTCTCTGTTAGCCGTGGGAACAGTCCACAGAGAGGTCTGTCTCCTCTGACCCTCCCGGCAGCCCTTTGTCGGGAGTGCTGAGTGCTGAGTTCTGGGAACTGCGGGGAGGGAAAGGCAGGTGGGAGGGCTCCATCTCCCTCTGTGTCCAGGGTCTAAATAATCCTCATGGCCAGCACTTTGTGAGTAGAACAGTGGGGCCTCCATATAAGACCATCTGTGGCCGTGAATAATGTTAATGCAGGCTGCAGTGACATCAGTCACTCAGTTATACTCTGGAAGCATCTTTGAGTGCATTTGAGTCCCTGGAATAGCTTCCCAGCCTGACTCTTACAGGCTTGTGGGAAGTAGAAAGTCAATAAGAATCGTCCCTCAGCCTGGACTAGAGCTTTCTGAACAGATCAGGCCGGTGCATCCCCCTGTGGCTGCTGGCTGAGAGTTCTTTTTGTGCAGAGTGCCCATCCCTGGGACTTTAAAAAGCAAAGGAAATGGAATCCTCTTAGGCATCTTCCAGGGGTGTGATTAAAAAGTAGAACATCCACTGTTTGCTGAGTGCTCTCTGGGGTGATGCCGTGTACCATCTTCTTGAATGTCTCTGTGGGCTCTGTGAGGGAGGGGCTGTGCTTCTTTCCACTTCACAGATGAGGCACGTGATAGGGAGTGTCTTGCCCAAGGGCACAGACTAGTAAGGGGCAGAGCTAGGGGATGGGCCTGAGGAGCTGGGCTTCACTGTGGGATGGGTCCTGGGGTGTGTAATTTGCTGGGAGTGTCCATCAGGGATGCATTTGGCTGCAAGTAATAGAAGACTCAACCAACAGTGCTCAAGCAAATCCTGTTATTTTTCTGACACAGCCCAAAGTGCTGAGGTTGGCGGTTATTGGCGCTAGCTCGGTGATGTGGGGGCTGACATCCTTGTAGTTTTCCAGGCCTTTCTTTTAGGGTCACAGGCAGTGGCTGAAGCTGTGGGTGTTGGGTCTGAATTGAAGGCTGGAAGAGAGGAAGGGCTATGCCAGCCGGGCCTGTCCACTTGGATCAGGAAAACAATTTTCCTTCCCAGAGCCCCCCGCCCCCGCTTCCAGCACACTTGGCCAGAACTGGGTCTCATGGCCATCCGGAGCTGTGGGGAGCTGGGCAAGCAGGAAACATCACCGGACTTGGCTAAATCCACCAAGCACTGCTCCCTGGGGTCAGGCCAGATGGGAGGAAGAGAGAACACACATTCGTGCACGTTCCTCTCCTGGGCCCCGGTTTCTTCATGCACCTCTGGTCAGCCTGGGGCTGCCAGGGCAGGGCCAGTGCTCTGCTGAGAAATCTGAGGCCAGATACCAGTGAACGCAAGCTTTACGGAGGCTCGTCATGGCCAAGGGTAGGAGAATCATCACGGTCAGTTTCTAGAAGTTTCTGGTGCTGGCCCACTTCCAGTATGGCTCTTTGTGCCCTACCCATGGTTCAGGGTAGCAGCCCAAGTGTCAAAGGCCCAGGCACCCTGCTGGCCGTCATGAGCTTTGTACCCTGGTATTTCCTGGATTTCACAGTTGTGTCTACCCTCTGAGAGTGGGGCTGAGGCTAAGCATGGTCTTGGGGTCCCTGGAGCCTGGCCCTGTCCAGGAGGTTGGGGGAGCTCCAGGCCACATTTGTTTCCTATCTGTTGTGTGGGCACTGGACAGTGGCCGATGTTCGGAGGCACTGTTGTTAGGCTGAGCTGCATTGGGTGGGTGTGGACCTTGGAAGGTTCCAGTGCAAATCTGCTTGTGTTTTCTCATTTGCATAGAGGGCAAGGCTGGAGAGGGTGATGGTCATTGTGCAGGCCCATTTCTGTGGAAACAGGATGGAAGCCACCATGGGGAATGTGGGAGAAAGTCACAAAGTTTCTGGCTTCAGGACCCACTCGCTCCAGAATCCTGAAGGATGTGCAAGACTGTGCGCCCCATCCCACATCCCTGCCCGCCCTGCGCTGACTTCCATCCCGGGAGTTTTCTCCTCCATGGCAGGGTGGGGGCAGGCAGCTCTGGGCTCACAGCCTACTCCCTGCAGTTCAGAAAGACACTTTCCATTTCCCAGCCGTTCCGTGAGGCCTGGAGCTGTGCCTCCTTGGCTCAGATTGACTGTCTGGGGCACATGCTCATCCCTGAGCCAATCAGGTTGAGTCAGGGTGCAGATGAGCTCTGATTGGCCAGGCTTAGGTCAAGGCCCATCTTCCACAGGGTATGAGGTCAGTCTCACCCATGCCAGATGGCCTGAGAGCCAGGAAGATGGAGGTGGGAAACCCCAGGCCCCATCCCCTCCCAGGGCAGAAGGGAGCCTAGGCAGGTAGAACATGCTTGTGTGGTTTAGCAGAAGCTGGTTTTACTGACCGGGCTGGGTTTTTTGCAGCCGTAGGAGAGTTACACTCTCACAATCCCTAGCAGTTAGGGTTGTTAAACCCATTTTGCAGATGAAGGAGGCTCAGAAAGGTTAGTAGGCTGCCTCAGGTCACACAGCCTATGTGGGCCAGATCTGGGATTCTAGTTGGTCAGTCTCTAAGGAAATAGGAAACCTCAACAAGCCTCAGAAAGCTGTGAGGAAAGTCCTTAAGCTCTGGGAGAGGCTCAGGTGCCCCCACTCCTGCTGTTGGATTCCCACAGGCTGAGCTCACTTGCTGTAGTGCCAAGACTGGTCTAGAGCCCTGAGGCTAACTTCCATGGGGGGCACATATCATGGGGCTTACTGGAGACATGCATCAAAAAATTCATTGTTTATATTCAGATATAACTGGGCAGCTCTACCCAGGGCTAAAGTCACTGGGGTACAGCCACTTGCAGAGGCTTGTAGGGAAAGGTCCAGGTTCTCCTGCCACTGGGGTTCTCCAAGCTGCCCCGGCTCTCTGAGACTGTGCCCAACTGAGTGCTGAGTGCCCTCTGAGTGCCCGCTTAACTCTGCACCTGCTCTAACTTGGTTTCAGAGTAAGAGTTTCCTTCTCAGTCAAGTGAACTTAATAACTCTGATCTGGTTCCACAGGGTTTGTGTGAATATATGAGCGCATCAGTCCATTCGTGCTACTGTAACAAAACACCATAAACTGGCTGCCTTATAAATAGCAGAAATGTATTTCTTACAGTTCTGGAGCCCGAGAACTCCAAGGTCAAGGTGCATGTGGGTTTGGTGTCTGGTGAGGGTCCACTACCTCATAGACATTATCTTCTTGCTGAGTCTCACAGGAGGAACAGGCAAGCAAGCTTTCTTTGGCTGCCGGAGTGTCATTCATGAAGCCCTTGTCTAAGGTCATCCCCTAGGGGGTTGGGATTTCAACATATGAATTTGGGTGGCCAGAGAGCTTAGCAGTGGGTGAGCGGGCTGAATCCTAAGGTGCTGGCCAAGGTCAAGGGTTAGTGTTTACTCCCTAGTTCTCTTCATCCTTTCCTTCCTCCCTCTCTGCACTGAACACCTACTATGTGCTGGGTGTCAGGATACTGTCATAGGCTGGTGGTCTAGTCATCAACCAGCACAGATCTGAGTCAGTGCCGAGCTGCCTCCTGACAGATGATCTGCGGTTTCAGAGCTCTCAGCTCCTTCCATCAGCTACAGCTTCAATTACATCTCAAGAAAGCCCCTGTGGGCCCTTGGAAGATAGAGGAAACACCCTATTTTTATCGGCAACACACAGAACTCATCCCCAGGGAGGGATTTTTTTCCTGGAAAGATGCTGGATCTCAGTCATCTCCTGTCGCTGCTTGTCAGCTCCCAGCTTCTTTTTTGCTGATCTTGTCCCTCAAGTTGTTTGTTTGACAAGCTCGCACAGGGATGCTACCTGGGCTCCATGCTGGGGATCCAGCTGGAACTCTGAGGTATCCCAAGAACAGAGACCTGTGCAGAACACACCTTGGAGCCCAGGGCTGGGCAGGGTCTGGAGCGCCCAGGGAGAGGGGCAGGGGAATGTGGAGTCTCTTAGACTGAGATGGCCTGGTGTCCCTGGAATGCAGGGCAAGAGGTGGGCAGTGCTGGGGGCAAGGTCACAGGGCTTCCAGAGCTTACTGCCTGGGCTTTCTCTGGCAGGTGTGGGACCCCAGAAGGGCTTATGCAGGTGCCCGTGGTCAGTGGGCAAGTGTGAATTGTGGCAATAAATCAGACTTCAGTTACTAATCCACACTCTTCCCGTGCCAGGCCCCGTCCTAAGCACAGAATCTGGATATGAGCACATGGTTGTTGAGTGACTTGCCCAGGGTCACAAGTACACTTGCAGCCAGCTGGGATTGGAGCTGTGCCCTGGCCACTGGACCGCACTGCCTCCAGGGCCAGGGCCTGTTCTGGGTGCTGCTTATCCCCCCGCCCCGCGCCAGTCCCCGAGGCGCTCATGAGCCAGAAGGTAGCTGGCTTGCTCCTGGGTCTCGCTGATGAGGGAGCAGATCACACTGGGCTCCCAGCTTCCCTGCCCCTGGCTGGTCACCTGGGCTCTTTCTGAGCCTCGTTTCCTCATTGGCAGGCGATGCCATAGACAGACTGGGGGGGATCATCCGGGGCAAGGCGTGTGAAGTGCTTGGCAGACACTGAGTGCTCAGGAAACCGTCTGAACCGCCCAGACTGAGTTGCAAGTCATAGAAACTTGGGCTCTGAGACAGCACCCTAGCTCCTGTGTCTGGGCCAAACTGGGCCAGAGGGGCTGCTCCGCCCTGCGGTTAGGACTGTCCCCTCTCAGCTCCTGCCTCAGACTTCCTTTGTGTTGGGACAAGTCTCAGGCTACCGCTAAGGCAAGGTGGCCCTCAGAGCCTCCCGCCTCCCGAGGGTGGCATAATCAGGTAGGGTCTCCGCTCAGGGTTGGGCTGCTCTCAGGGCCCACCTGGGGCCACATGCCCATCCTGGACCAGTCCTGGTGGCGGGGGCCAGAGGGATGTCATCTGCTGGTTTTCGGCCTCCTAGGAGCCAGGGGTGGGAGCTGGCAGCTCTCCTGCAGAACAAAGAAGGGTGCCCTAAGAACTGATGTCATGGTCCTGGTCCACTTCTGGCAGGGCCACACCCTCTGTGACAACCACTCTTCCCTTGGGGTGATTTCAGGATGGAAGTGCTCACTTTAAGGCAAAATTACTTACCTTAATTAGGCAACGGAAGGGGAGGGGGGCTGGCAGGAGGTGGTGGGGGTGTTGTTGATTTTTTTTTCCTAGACTTTTAGCGCCACCGAAGCAAGCTGCGTGTGATAAAGTAACTATGTAATTAGGTATTTAATTTCTCACTCCCGAAACTGATGTCTTGCTCGGGGCCTAAGGGCAGTCAGCCTGCTGGTTGCTCACCCTGATGGCCCTTCCTCACCTGCTCTTCTTTGGAGCAGGGTGGTACCCAGCGCCCATAGCGCCCCTCCTGTCCTCAGGAGGCCGCGGGGACAGGAGGGAGAGTGCTTTTACATCCCAGGTGGCATTTGCAAAATGTGGGAGGTGTTATTTGTGCTGGATGAACTGATTCCCTGAGGACTTTCTGGGTACGGGTGCCAGGTGGCCCCTGGGGTAGAAAAGTGTGCAGGTGGTGGGCCGTTCAGGGAGCCCAGGGGCAGCTGTCCCACATTCCCTCACCCCATACCCCAGGATGGTGCCCTGCACGCTGGCAGCTCCCCACCTCCTGCCTCAGCCCCTGAGAACTTTCCCCAGTTCTATGGGAGCTGTCGGATGTGGTCCAGCCTCTGCCTCCGAGGCTCCTGGACAGGATGGTGCTGGGCTGCTCACACCCTGGTGACCAGCTAATGGCTGTTCACTCTCCCCGTGGAGGAGGTGGCCCTGGAGGAGGTTGGGAGCCAAGGGAAAGACCCTGTCCCACAGAGCGGGGCGGGAGGAGGCTGTGTGTGAGCTTGGCTGGCTCTGCCCAGCACCTGGGGGAGTGGGGCAGTAGCAGCCTTAAGGAGGTGGACCGAGGCCTGGAGGCTGTGGTCAGCGCCTTGGACTTGTTTGGAGGGCAGTGAGGGGCCATGGGAGTTTAGAATGGGGGATGACACTGTGGGACTTAGAACAACTAAATCTGTGGGTGGGCTGGGACAGGAGGCGGGACAGGTGAGGCCGTAGCTGCTTTCAGGGTAAGCGGCGTAGGACAGGCGTGGGGGGCTGGCAGCAGGCTGGCGGAGGGGCTCGCTGGCACAGCAATCACTGTCAGGATAGTAGGGTTCCCAGGCAGAGACAAAGGCAGTGTCTGCCTCTGTCCTCCATCCTCATCTAGTGGCCCCTCCCCGTCCTCTTCCCCTCAGAGAACAAGAGCCATAGGGCGCTACCTGGTATTTCTACAGTGGGCTTCTCAGCCACTACATGCTTTATGCCCTGCCTCACTCCCCAGGCAGGGAACGCAGTGCAGCCCAGCCCTGACAGGGTCAGGAGAGAGGACCCAGGACAAAGGTTTAGGCACATGGATTCCCTAGAAGGACCCAGTGTCAAGGTCTTTCATGCTGCCAAGAACTCTGTGACATCACATTTCCCCTCTTGATGTGGCTGCTAGGAAGCTCAGAGCTAAGATCTTGACACTAAATTTCACAAGAAATTTCCCTTGGTGGGCTTTTCCTGGGGGACCCTGAGGGCTGTGGCTGATGTGGTCTCAGGGGAGTGTGGGGAGTATGTTCCCACCTGAAGACCTGGTGAAGGGAAGGCCTGGTCTAATCTGTAGCTCCAGGTCTGCGGGGCAGGGTGGGACCCACTCAGACGCAGGCCTCGGGAGTTTCCAGTGCACTCCTAAGTGGTGATGCTTCAGTTCCTTTTGGGGAGGAGGCAATGCAGGGGTTGCTGAGTCTAGCCAAGAGCTTGTGAGTCTCATCAGCTTCCCCCAGGTTTTCCCCAAGAGTGGGTTCAGACCCCAGAGTTACTAACTGGGCAGTTGTACCTCAGGACCCTGGGCCAGGCTCCTCTCACCAGCCCTTGGATTTGGAGAAGCCCGGAGAGCAAGAGAACCCAGGCGGGTGTGCAGCTGAGCTTAACTGAAAGTCTATGGCCCCAGGCAGTGTAGGGCGGGACGGCCAGGCAAGGTGGCCTGAGTGCTCCCCAGTTAGTCTGGCTGTGTTGTAGGGGGTTCCTTCCTGGTCCAGGGCGGAGTGGGGTGATGGAGGCAGGACCGCGCAGTGAGGCCTGCCTGTCAACCCTAGGGAGTCAGTAGAATTGGAGCCCGGCAGGCGGTCACCCTCAAAGGCACTTGCTTTTCTGTCCACCAGCCACTGACCAAACTTCCAGGGGTTTTCCTAAGATTTCACAGGGCGGGAGCAAGTCCTGGGGCTGTGCTCCCGGAGCCCTGGGACGCAGGACGCGGTGGCCGCGCACTCCCAGCCCCAGCGAAGTGGCGCGCAGGGGTGGGCGCGGCTCCCGTGCGGGGCCTGGCTGCGGGCGGCACGGGCAGGGCCCGGGCCTGGGAGCCAGCCCCGCAGAGCGAGCCCCGTGCGTCGCCCCCGCAGCGCCGCCACCACACAGCCCGGCTGCAGAGACGCTCCGCGAAATACGGAAGTGACAGCTCGGCTCGCCCACGCGGGATCCTCACGCGCCCCGCTCCCTCCCCCAGGTGCCCTGCCCTCCCCCACCGCCAGG
>PVHX01021952.1:0-28683 GCA_004024805.1 Geosciurus inauris | reverse complement strand
ACAGGCTTGAGCCACCGCGCCCAGCTTATACAAAGAATTTTAACTTAAAAAATAAATACTATATTAGTCTAGAAGTAGACCTGGGTTGAAATAGTAATTCTGCCACATAGCAGAAATGTAACTTGTGCAGATTTTGTAACCCATCTGATTCTTCATTTTCTATAAGATATAAGTAATAATAATTGGGATTTTGGGGAGGATTGAGATAGCATTCACCATGTGTTATTAATAATATCATTATCACTATTAATGTGTATATTTATTTTAGGTATTTTTTATTGGCACGTTCTGATCCAGATCCTAAAACTCCTGCTAGCAAAGCCTTTACTGGATTTATTGTGGAAGCAGATACCCCAGGAGTGCAAATTGGAAAAAAGGTAAAATGTATATTTATCAGTGAATAAGATCTCAAATATTATTTTAACTATAATTATTGAAATTATTATTTTTTCCCAAATTAAAATATAAAAATAAAGCTGTTTTGATTATAGCATGTGAAATAGTTTATGTGTTGCTGAAGGCTTTAAATTGAGAATAGTCATTTCAATATTTTGAAAAATTGCCCATTCATACTACCAACCTATGAAGAATACTAATAACAGTTGTAAGGTATAATGAAACAGAAATCACACCATCATTTATATTAGTCAGTATCACTTATAAAGTCAAAGTACTTTCCCACTCTTTTGCCTGTTGGATCATCACCATACGATTTTGGTTAGGTAAGTGACATTGTGCCCATTTCCTGTGTTAAACAATGTGACATAAATGAATTACCCAAGATTATACAACATTAAAAGATCCATCTATGCTGAGAGAATGTGAGAATGGCAAAGCACATAGAATGTGAAAAGGCAAGAAAATTTTATTTATATAAGAAAAGGTAGTTTGACATATTTGAAAAAGGTTGTAATCTGAATGTGTGGAGATAATTTAGCACTTAAGAGAGTTTAAAACTTGACAAATCAAAAAATGTAAAGTCATTAAGGTAGTCCTAGTGGGAGCTCACAAATCATGGTTTAAGAATTTAATTCTGAGCCTGTGATGAAGCCTGTGTTGGCAAGGACATTTGAGAGAGCTGATGAATGCCAATGGCTCTGATGGTTTCAGGGGGAAAAAAAAGACAACTATAACTAAACAATGTCTGTACCTAAGGCAGAGGAGAAATTGTGGAAGTTAATTATGAATTACTGGAAGTTACATGAACATATTTCCTTCTTTCCAGATGGGGAAAAGTATAGATTTATCCGGTCAGATATTAAAAGTAGGTCTGCATAGCTTTAATTGGAGAAACTAATTTGAATTAATCAAGTTTAAAAAATTTCTAACCTAGCCTTATAAATGTGTAGAATCCTGTTTTATTAAAATACATCAGAATCTCTTTGATATTATGTTACATGCCTGTAATTCCAGCTATGCCAGCTATCCAGGAGGCTGAACCAGGAGTTGGAGAAAAGCCTATGCAATTTATGGATACCCTGTTTGAAAATAAAATGAAAAGTTCAGTTGTAGAGCACCCCTGGGTCCAATCCCAAGCACTACAACAAAAAAGAATCTCTTCTTTTGTATCCAAACTTCTTTAAAATGGAAGTATATAAACTTCTCTTTTAAGTTGTGGAATTTTAAAGGTGGAAGGTATCCTATGTGTTACTTATTTTAGTCTCTTCTCTGAATATTGAAACTAAGAACCAAGTTAACAATTTACTTAAGGCCACAAACTTAAGAGGCTGAATTGAGATCAGTAATAATAAGGTCTTCTAGGAACTTGTCCATTGTAGTTTCTGACACTTTATTGTGGTGTATTTTTTAAGAGGAAACATTAAATGTGGACTATACCTAGTGATAGTTTACATAACAAAATAAAAGTACTAAGAATGTTGTGTTTCTTCCAATAAATTGAATTTTATTTGTGTAACAGGTCATGTTTCCTTCGTCGGGATAGTTGCTAGCAAACTCAGGGCCACTTGTATGGCTCATCTGTAGAAATAAAGTATGAAAGATCTAGCGACTTATATTTTTTTCAGTAGTAAATCCACTCCTGATTTTATTTTACTATTTCTAATCTCATTGTCTTTTTATCCAATTTTCTCACTTAAAGCATCTCTAAGTCAATAAATACTATTATTGAGTGCATACTAAATAGTAGGCACCATTCTAAGTATTAGGGATAGTGCATTTATTAAAATGGACAAAATCCCTGCTTTGGGGAACTCACTTTCTAGTGAGGGAGTACAGATAATTATATTGTATATATTTAGGCCTCTCAAATCTTTTTGAAACAAATGGCCATTTGCAAAATTTGATGTTTTCAAAAATGTTGTGTGTTCTAGAAATTATATAGTTTAAGGTAAATCTAGGAATCATTTTGGTTTGAGCTTGGAGGTGACTTTGGGAAAACAGGTTAAACAGTGTTATGTAAATAGTGTTTTTTCATTATACCTGAATGATAGTCTAAGGTACTAGGGTTTATTAATTTTTAAAGGTAAAATAAAGGTATCTTGGTTTTTTCGGAGTCAAATTATACATTGTCACCATTTAATAAAACCTAGAATATTATTAATATTTAAGCAAGCAAATTAAAGGATAATCTCATAGCTTTATGTTTCCATTGCCTATTTCTCATCTTGCTTATTAAAACAAGATTAAAAATTTTTTCCTTAAGGAAGAGAGTCATTGTCTGCAACATTCTCTTAAATAATTCAATATGATGCTAATAGTTGCATACATACATAATAAAAGAAAGTAAATGTGTCAAAATGTCCACAATTGGTAAATCTAAGTAAAGAGTATTATAAGTACTCATTATACTACTTGTACAACTCTTCTCTTGGTTTGAAAATTTCAAAGCAAAAATTTGAATATATAATTTAGCAATTTCTTATAAATTTAAACATATACCACATACCCAGTACTTCTAGGTATTTATGTGAGAGAAATGAAAACAAAGTCCTATGCATAAATGTTCTGCCTGGTTTATTACTGATTTCTAAAATTGGGAGAAAACAACATCATAAAGAATATATAGGACAAACTCAAAAAACCAACATCATAATAAATAGGGAAAAACTGTAAGCATTTTCTTAAAAATCTGGAACAAGACAAGGATGTTAACTCTTACCATTCCTGTTCAATATAGTATGAGAAATTATAGCCAGAGCACTTAGGCAAGAGAAGGAAATAAAAGTGATAAAAATATGAAGCTGGGCATGATAGCACAAGCCTATAATCCCAGCACTTAGGGAGGCTGAGACAGGAGAATTGCGAGTTCAAAGCCAGCCTCAGCAACAGTGAGGCGCTAAGCAACTCAGTGAGACCCTGTCTCTACACAAAACACAAAATAGGGCTGGGGATGTGGCTCAGTGGTTGAGTGCCCCTGAGTTCAATCTCCAATACCAAAAAATAAAAATAAAATAAAAGTGATAAAAATAGGAAAGGAGATAAAAATAGGAAAAGAAGAAGTCAAATGATCACTGTTGTATTGATATCATTCTTAGAAAGATCCAAAAAGATCTACCAGAAGACTACTAGAGCTAATAAATTCAGCAAAGTAGCAGATTGCAGAATCAACATACAAAAATCAATAGTTTTCCTATACACCGATATTCTCTGCTAAAAATGAGATCAGGAAAGCAATCCCATTCATAATAACCTCAAAAAAGATAAAATAAATAAAAACTGCCTAAGAATAATTCTAACCAAGGAGGTGAAAATGTCTGTGATGAAAGCTACAGAATATTGCAGAAAGAAACTGAAGTAGACACAAGAAGATGGAAAGACCTCCCACGTTCACAGATAGGCAGAAATAATACTGTCAAAATGGCCAACATTGTCAAAAGCAATATTCAGGTTCAATGCAGTCCCTCAATCCCCGTCAAAATACCATTGTCATTCTTCACAGAACTAGGGAAAAATAGTCCAAAAATTCATTTTGAAGAACCAAAGCCAGAATAACCAAAGCAGTTCTAAGCCAAAAAAAGCAATGCTGGAGGCATCACAATACCTGACTTCAAACTATACAACAGAGCTATAGTAATAAGAACTGCATGGCACTGGCATAAAAACAGATACATGGACAAGTGGTACAGAATAAGAAATACAGAAACAAATTCATGCAGATAGTCATCTGATCCTTGATAAAGATGAAAAAAAAAATTTGGAGAAAAGATAGCTTTTTTAATATAAGGTGCTGGTGAAACTGGTTATCCATATGTAGAAGAAAGAGAATAGATCTTTATATCTCATACTATACAGGTCAACTCAAAATGGATCAAAGACATAGGAATGAGACCAGAAACTATGTAACTCCTAGAAAGTAGACCAGAAACTATGCATCTCCGACATATAGGTGCAGCAACAAATTTCTCAATAGGACCCCTAAAGTTTTGTAAATAATGCCAAGAGTTAATAAATGAGGTGAAATTGAATTAAAAATCTGCACAGCAAAGAAAACAGGAATGTCAAGAGAGAACTTACAGAATGGGAAAAAACCATCTTTGCTAGCTACTCTTCTGACTGTATTAATATCCACAATATATAAAGAACTCAAAAAACTTAACAAAAACCCAATCAATAAATGGGCTATGAACCAAACAGACCCTTCTCAAAGGAAGATATACAAATAGCTAATAAATATATGAAAAAATGTTTAACATCATTAGGAATTAGGAAAATGCAAGTCAAAACCATACTGAGATTTCATCTCACTCCAGTCAGAATGACAGCCATCAAGAATACAAGTAGGAGTTGGGGATTTGGCTCAGTGGCAGAGTGCTTATCTAGCACATACAGGTCCTTGGCCCTGAAAAGAAAAAAGAATACAAACAATAAATGCTGGAGAGGATGTGGAGAAAAAGGAACATTTTTACACTGTTGGTGGGATTGTAAAGTAATACAACCACAATGGGAATTAGTATGGAGTTTTCGCAAACGACTGTATGACAGCATGGAACCACTATATAACCCAGTTATACCACTCCTTGGTATTTATCCTGAAGAATTAAGTCATACTACAGTGATACATGCATACCCACATTTATAGCAGCACAAGTCACAATGGCCAAACTATGAAACCAGCCTAGTTGTTCTTTAGTGGATGAATGGATAAAGAAAATGGTATATAGTCCAAGTGGAGTTTTATTCAGCCATAGGAAGAATGAAATTCTGTCATTTTGCAGAAAAATGGGTGGAAATTAAGAACATTTTGTCAAGTGAAATAAGCCAAACTCAGAAAATCAAGGGTCGTATGTTTTCTATGTGGAAGCTAAAGAGGAAAAGGGAAAAGAAAGGTATCAAGGGTAGATACCATGGAAATTGAAGGGAGATAAGTAGAATACAGGAAGAGGACCAGGGGGCAGGAGGAGATGAAAGAGGAGGGGAAAGGAAAAGGGAAATACTGCAGAATGATATTGACTAAATTATATTGTGTGCATACACAAATATGATACAACAAATCCCACAACATTTACATACAACTGTAATACACCAGTTAAAATTATGGAAAAAAGAAAAAGTAATAAAAATAAAAATTGGAGGAGAAGGACCATCACCTGGTGGATAATAAATACATGGTACATCCATATAGTAGAATACTTCAGCCACAAAAAAGAAAAATGAATTTTCGATAGTACAGAAATGTGAATGAATCTCAGAAGCACTATGCCAAGTGAAAAGTCAGACACCAAAGGCTGATCATTTTATTCCACTTAGATGACATTCAGGAAAGGAAAAGCTATATGGGAAAAAATTAGATCAATAGTTACGGATAGAAATAGAATAAGAGAATTGACTGCAAAGGTGAATAATGTAACTTTTTGGGGTACTGAAATATACTGTATCTTGTGATGTTGGTTATGCATACATACATTTGTCAAAAACATTATAAATGTATACAGTATTCTCCTTTCAGTTACCTGTGGTCAACCATGATCTGAAAATATTCAATGAAAAATTACAGAAATAAAACCATAAGTTTTTAATAACTTTTATTATTATATAGTTATAATTGTTCTATTTTATTACTATTGTTTTAGTTTTACTGTGCCTAATTTATAACTTAAACTTTAATTATAAATATACACATATATAAATAGTATATGAAAGATTTGGTACAATTCAGTTTCAGGCATCCACTGGGAATCTTGAACATACTCCCTTCAGATAAGGGGAAACTACCTAAAATTTTTCTGTATGTAAATTTGACTTCAGGAAACCTAATTTTTCTTTCCTATACTGGGCACTCTACTACTGAGCTACATACCCACTGCCTTTTATTTGTTAGCTTTGAATCAGGTTGAACTTGCCATCCTCCTGCCTCGACTAAACCTAATTTTAAGAAAGAGGGGAAAACAAAATCCAGTTTTTACTCAGTAAATTACATTGCTAGCTCTATTAGTTAAACTAAGATTAAAGGCCTTAATCAGATTATGTTTGCTAAATGTTTTTCTTGACACTCATGATAAAAAAGATACCTTTCAGATATACAAAGTATAGTCAATTTGTAGACCTTTAGACTAGTGTTGGTTTCAAAGTTTATGAAATATCATATTCAACTGGGGTTTGGCAAACATGAGAGTTTTCGTAAAGGTCCAAATTGTGGGCCATAGGGTCTCTGTTGCAACTTGTCAATTCTGCCATTGTAACAAGAAAGTAGCCATGGAAATACATAAACAGACAGGTATGTTTGTATTCCAATAAAACTTTATTTACAAAAACAGCATTAAGGCCATAGTGTGTTGCTCCTGCTTTAGATAATTGCAGCAAGGCATCCAACTATGATTACAGCTGAGACTATATTGATGTAACTCAGAAATATTAAAATATGATAATTTTCCTATTAGGAGTTAAACATGGGCCAGCGATGTTCAGATACAAGAGGAATTGTCTTTGAAGATGTGAAAGTACCTAAAGAAAATGTTTTAATTGGTGAGGGAGCTGGTTTCAAAATTGCAATGGGAGCTTTTGATAGAACCAGACCAACAGTAAGTAATATGAGTTGATAATGTTTATAGGATCCTTTATTACATTAAATAAATTTTATTTTAACATTATATGCTTAGTGAGTTTTGTTGTTGTTGTTTTGGTTTGGTTTTTTTGGGGGGGTGGTATCAGGGATTGAACCCAGGGGCACTTAACCACTGAGCCACATCCTTAGCCCTTTTTTGTATTTTATTTAGAGACAGGGTCTTGCTGAGTTGCTTAGGGCCTTGTTAAGTTGCTGAGGCTAGCTTTGAACTTGTGATTCTCCTGCCTTAGCATCCCAAGCCTCAAGGATTACAGGCATATGCCACCAATCTGGCGCTTAGTGTGTTTTTTAATATCTTTATTTTAGTAAGGGTGGTGGGGAAGTATTACTTTTATCTTTTGTAATTTTTCAACTATTTTTTGCTGCTCCTAGGAATTATTTTAACAAATGCAAAGTTAGAAAAGCAGTCCATATACTTGATCATTTTTGTTGATTATGTATTCATTTCTTATTCCTTTACCCATTAAGAATGTTTCCCCTCTGAAGCTTTCCCTTTTGAAACAGAGAATGTCTGTCTTCTAGGTTATCCTGTGCTTTACAAATGCCTACCATTACCTTTTTCAGGGAGGGTTGGTACTAGGGATCAAACCCAGGGCTTCTTGCATGCCAAATACATGCTGTACCACTAAGGTACATCCCCAACCCCTGACACTACCTTTAATTCATGAATAATACAAGCCTTGTCTGTCCACGCCCCCCATGCTCCAACTACCTTAAACTATAGGTCATATTCTCTTTCTGTAATCCTTAACTTAGAATCTTAGGCAGGTAGCCATATATTGTATTTTAAGACAACATTAACTTTTTCTTTATAAACTATTAAAATACTAGGTAGCAGCTGGTGCTGTTGGATTAGGACAAAGAGCTTTGGATGAAGCTACCAAGTATGCCCTGGAAAGGAAAACTTTTGGAAAGCTACTTGTAGAGGTAATTAATTTAATACTGTGCTTATTTTCTTGAAACATAAAGACACTCATTTTCATCTGAATACCTATTTCTACTTTGGTAGCAAGAAGATAACCAGGGTATTATGAGGATGGTTTTTAACATAAATTTTCTGTAGACAATGCCAGTAACTATTGGTTGCTCTGAGGATTATTTTAAGAAGAAAAAGAACAGCTAATATTTATTGGGTGCCTCTTGTATACCTGGGCACTATATTATGTATTTAAATAAATTTTCTAATTCTCCTAGTAACCCTTTTCTTGATGGTACTTTAAACTTAGTCTCTCTTAAAGATCAAGAAACTGAGCTTCAAAGAAACAAAGTAATTTTTCCAAGTTCACACAATTTAAAACTCACAAATCCAAGATTCTATTCTACTCTACCAGGTCTTCCATTGTTCTAAATACTTTCCACACATGAACATTTAATCCTCTCAGCATCCCCCATTACGCCCATTTGACCCATGAGGGAATTAAATCTCAAAAATATTTTACAATTCATCCCAGACCACAAAACTAACATGAAGCAGAACCAGTTTTTGCACTTGGCCTGTCTGATTCTAGCATTTTACACTGTACCTTTATAAAGCTTATCAATCCTACTTCTTTTTTTAATATTTTTTTAGTTGTAGATGGACACAATATCTTTATTTTTATTTATTTTTATGTGGTGCTGAGGATTGAACCCAGTGCCTCACACATGGGAGGCAAGCACTCCTATCACTGAGCCACATCCCCAGCCCTCAATCCTACGTCTTAAATATGTCTTAATTCCTTCCTGCATCCCCACATTACCACTGTTATATCTTAATTATGTTGGTATCACTTCTTTTTTTTTTTTTGGTACTGGAGATTGAACTCAGGGGCACTCAACCACTGAGTCACAGACTATTGCTATGGACACACTCAATTTGGATTAGTACTTCTCTATGTCTCTAAACCTAAATTTATCTCTCTGTTCTGTATTCTAGATGATTTTCTCAGATCTACTTTCCAATTTTCTGATCTTACTGAATTTTTTTTGGGGGGGGGGTTGGCCGGGGATTGAACTCAGGGGCACTTGACTACTGAGCCACATCCCCAGCCCTATTTTGTGTTTTAACTATATCCTGTCCTCTATAATCTACCATTTATAGGGAACCTCCTATTTGTATAACCATATATTAGTGATTCTCAAACTATCTTTGGTGAAAAAATGAGTTTGTTTTTAATTTACAATAAGTTGTGGGCCATTTTTAAATAAAATATAACAATGGGTTGACCTAAATTGAGTGACAGAGCTGACTCTGAAACAGAGAGTTTATTTGAAAATAGTAAGGGATTATAATATGAATATGCATGTTAGGGCAGATCGTAGACACATCGGAGGGAGTTGAGACAATGGGAAACTCTTAAAGATAAAAGAAGTCCATATAAGTTGTTCTGAAGCAAAGACCATTGGGGACTTGTTGCAGAAGTTAACATTAGCTCATTGGTAGAGACAGCCATTGGTAGGAAAGTATTGTGCAAGCAGATTATCTGAAATTCTGCAGTTTTGAGGAATTCCTTATCCATTTTCTGTCATAGACATACATGTGTGAGGGCCCTTCCTTTATGGCTTCTGAGTTCTGTTTCATTACGGTTTGACATAAATGATTTCATTTTGTTACTGGCAACTTTCACAAATGTCACAAAATGTTAAATTGCTGTAAAAGTTTTTAAGTGCTTGCTGTCACCTTCTGTATCATGTACCAGTAATGAGTTGTAGACTATTACTATAGACAGACTAAATTTGGATTAGTACTTCTCTGTGTCTCTAAACCTTAATTTATCCCTCTGTTCTGTATTCTAGATGATTTTCTCAGATCTACTTTCCAATTTTCTGATCCTACTGAATTTGGGGGGGGGACGCGGGGACCGGGGATTGAACTCAGGGGCACTTGACCACTGAGCCACATCCCCAGACCTATTTTGTATTTTATTTAGAGATAGGGTCTCACTAAGTTGCTTAGCACCTCGGTGTTGCTGAGGCTGGCTTTGAACTCGCAATCCTCCTGTCTCAGCCTCCCTAGCCACTGGGATTACAGGCGTGCGCCACTGCTCCCGGCTCCTATTGAATTTCTTAATGACAAATTTTCATTTCCATGATAATTTGGTTCTTTTCCATTTCTTCCCTTCTTTTATGGTATTCTGGTTTTTTAACATAGTATCACTTTTTCCTTTTATCTCCATAATCATGTAAAAATTCTTCATTCATAGTCTACTTCAGATTTTATTCTGTTAATCTCTGGATCTTTTAGTGCCTATCTTTTAGTGTATTGTATTAGGCAACTTCATTATGGCCAGTTATCTCCTGTTTTAATTTTTGCTTGTAAGCTTACCTGCAGGAGGTAACATTTTTCTTAGTACATTGTTGAAGCATAAAAACCAAATTTGGGACTTTTTTTCTATCTTTGTCAAGTACCACAAAGATTTACCATTCTAAGAGCAGTTCTTTTACATTAATTTTTCCACTTGGGACTTCTGTACAACAGAAGCTGTGCTTTGATCTACACTTTAAGAGATTTCTCTTCCTTCCCTTTTTTTTCCTTCTCTTTTCAGCCTCCTAGATACAGTCCTGGCAAGAGATAAGCTTCTTTGTGGCCTTCCTATTCTGATAAGCAGAGACTTTGAATTTCTCTTTTGGAAAGAGAAGCTCTTATGAGCAGGAACTCTAGTTTTAGCTCCTTATCTTAGACATGCTCACATCCAAATCCTTTGTTCTTGGGTTTGTTAAAACTCCTTCCCCTATTGGACCATTGGACCCAAATCTGAGTCATTTTTCTTCTCTCTTTCTTTTCTCATCAGGATTTAAATTCCTTTTTGGAGGCACTTAAAAATTTGTTACTTTCCTTTCAGCTCTTTTTTTTAGTCAAATGTTTTTTATTGTTCATTCATGTTGCCAGAACTACATATGTACACTTTATTAAATGTTAGTTTAGCTTATTCATGAATAGATAATATCTATAAATACTAACAAATTAAGATCTATGTGCTGGGCACTGTGGCACATGCCTGTAATCCCAGCACTTTGGGAGGCTGAGACAGGAGAATTGTGATTTCAAAGCCAGCCTCAGCAATGGCAAGGCGTTAAGCAACTCACTGAGACCCAAACACACAAAATAGGGCTGGGAATGTTGCTCAGTGGTCGAGTGCCTCTGAGTTCAATATCCAAAACTAAAAAAAAAAAAAAAAAAAAAATTAAGAACTATCACCTTCCAGGTTCTTCTTACCAGATTATCTGAAGATAATTTTTTTTCTCCTCTTCTTCAACTCAATATGGAATCTTCTCCTTTTGTGTTCCCTTTCTTATAGGTTTTGAAGTTTCTTATTAAGTATAGAAAAAGTCATATAAAGAATTCCTAGTTTTTTGCTTACAATTTAATTTAAAATAGTCTTAGAGATTTATCATTCATTTCTACTGAAAATTTGCTTCCCTCTTAAGTACTGTAAAATGCTGTCTACATTTTTAATTAATAAGTATAGTGATGTGATATCATAATTCCCTGTCAGCATTTTACCAGGTACCCCTAATCTGTGTGCTCTTTGCAGCTCCAATCTGTTAGTTTGTATTCTCTGTATACAGTATTACAATTAAGAAGAGTCACTTTATACTTGAAATCCACACTTAAATAATTGTTTAGGCATTTCATGTCATATATTAGGAAATATACAATAATATATCATCATATATTCCTCTGTTAACATACAGAAACTTGGAACCAAGCAAGATAAAACACTTAAATCTTTGATATGAGTGTGTGTATTATAAACATGGCAGGAGGGAGGTAAAATGGTAAAAATGTAGCATGTTTCATTAATTTGTGATAAAACTTAATACCACCCATATTATTTTTCCATATTATTCAGATTTATTTATGACTCTCTATGCAGTCTTCTTTATTCTTGTGCTTATTTAACATTGAAATATTAAGTTAACACTTAACACTGGGCCTATTCATAACTTTCTAAAAGGAAATGATATTTTATTATAGTTGCTCTTTTCTTCTAATTTCAACATAACCAGCCTTGATGTAGCTCATAGTTATTACTCATTCTATTTCTGTCATTTCTCTATTATTTTTTCTTTCTAAGGAAATGATTTATATGTAGCTTGTGCCCATTAACTCCAAAAAGAAAGATTAGGATTTTTCCACTTTTTGTTTTTGTTTTTGGTACTGGGGACGGAACCTAGGGGCACTTTACCACTGAGCAACATCCCCAGCCCTTTTAAAAAAATTTTAAATTATTTTATTTTATTTTTTGAGACAGTGTCTCCCTAAGTGGCTGAGGCTAGTCTTGAATTTGCAATCCTCCTGCCTCATCTCCTGAGTAACTGGGATTGCAGGCATGTGTTACTATACCCAGCTGGCTTTTTGTTCTTTTTCTTTTCTTAGGGGACTATATAGAATGGTACTCTAATCAGAACTTTCTCATTCACTAGTGTGTTTATTGTTGTTATTGCTTCTCTTTTTAAATGAATGCTATGTCTGCTTCTTGTCTTCATTTTGCTTAACCTAATGTGGTTGCCTGATAGCTGCCAAAAGTAGAGGATAGTATTTTTTTCTTATCAATGATTAACACTAGAAACATTATAGTTTATAGTTATAGATTATAGGAAGATAAAAATCCCTTAATGGCAATAATTGCAGATTCTTTTAACTAGTCAAAACCTTTTGAGTTGGGTATGGTGGTGCATACATGTAATCCCAGCAACTCGAGGGGCTGAGGCAGAAGGAAATCAAATTCAAAGCCAGCCTCAGCAATTTAGTGAGGCCCTCAACTTTGTTGAGAACCTGTCTCAAGATTAAAAAAAAAAAAAAAAGACTGGGGATGTTGCTCAGTGGTAGAGTGTCCCTGAGTTCAATCCCCAGTACCACCAAAACAGAAAACAAACAAAAAACACTTTGAGTAAAGTTGGTGCAATCTAGTCTGGGGTATTATGAAAGAATCCTGGGGTTGTGGCTCAGCTGTAGAGCACTTGCCTCACATGTGTGAGGCATTGGGTTCGATTGTCAGCACCGCATACAAATAAATGAACAAAAGAAAAGTCCATCAACAACTAAAACAAAAGTCCATCAGCAACTAAAACAAAAGTCCATCAACGACTAAAAAAAGAATATTAAAAAAAGAATAAACTCCCATTATATTACTGTTGCTAATTAGCAATAACTTTTCTCCCACAGTGATCATTTCTTGACAGGAAAATGGATGAGGAGAAAATGCTATGAATCTTGAGACTCAAATATGATTTACTCAGCAAGAAAAAATATTTACATTTCTTTTTTTTTCTGTTTTGCATTGTCCTCTATGAATGGTGGTCAGTGGCAGCCCAGTTAGGAAAAATGGAAAATAATTGATTCTTCCATTCTGAGTTAATAAAACTTGGGGCTGCCAGTATTAGTTGTCTTTTTGGAAAACAGTGTGACTTAATAAAAAGAACTAGGACTGAAAGTTAGGACTAAATTTGAATCCTCCTTCAACAAAGGAGGATTTGGGGACCTTGAGCAATTTAATTAGCTTTTTTCAGCCTCAGTTTCCTCATCTGTTAAGTGGGAGCTATGAAAACTCTTTCTCTGTGTGATCTTATATGATTCTATGGCTTTACACACAAAATATGTGTCAGTTACTATAAATTATGTCTCTAGCCTTGATCTCTGCTCTGAGATTCATGCTTGGATTTTCAGATGCCTCCTTAACTTCTCCACTTAATGTCCTATAGGAATTTCAAAACTAAATTAACTTTTTGTTTCTTCCCTCTTCCTTAACTATTTTATGCTCAAAATTCTGCCAGTATCTTCTCACATGCAGATTAAATTCTAAAATTCTCATAGTGATCTTCTATCAATGACTTTGTCTTTTTACCTTTGCTCTTCCCCCAAATATGCTTAAGAATAGTTCTTTCATTTTATTCGAATTTCATTCACTTCCTCATTATTTCAATAATGGATCCCCTCTGCTCACTCTATGTACAATAATACCTCCAATTCTCTATATACTAATCCTTTTTTCTTCACACTCTTGTTACTACCCAACATTATATCATACATGTGTTTATTGTCTCCCCTTATACTCTTACTGGAATGTATTTTCTGTTTTTAGGAACCTTTATGCTCTTATCACTGTTAACTTCTGTTTCATTTAACAAATAGTAATTGAACACCTACTACATTAGAATTCTAATAATTTGATGCTGTTTCTGTTTCAGGCACTATTCTAAGTGCTTTTCGTGTATCGATTCATTTAATCCTCAGAATACTGTGGAGTAGGTACTATTATTTTCATTTATCATAAGTAAAAACATTAGGCCTACCTAACAAATGATGGATCCATGATTTGAATCTGGGTAGTCCCTTATGAAAAGAGCCTATCCACTTTACATGCTGCATGTGGTATTCCAAGGGAAGGAAAAGAAGTTTAACAGTTTCTTCCTTCAGGAACCTTTAATGTTACTTTGGAGATAAGATACTATCATAAAGCAAATATTCGGAAATTAACATAGGGCAGTATAAAATAGAAGTCCTAATCTAAGAACTACAAGGCAGAGTAACAAACCAAAAACAGAGAGTTTTTCATGGGCTGGACATACCACAGGAAGTCTGAACTGGGTTTACCAACTGAATGAGACTCATTAGGAGTGAGCACCACCCCACATATTTTAAATCAACATCTCCTGAGGCATACGGGCAACTTAAACTTTCTATTATGTATCAGCTTGCCAAAGTTGTGGTAAAATAAACACTTGCCTATGTTGTCAATAGAAATATAAATTGGTGCAACTTTTACGAACCACATTTGGCAATATATCAAAAGTACTTACTATTGGGCCCACATAATGTAATCCATAGCTATATTCCATAAGATTTTTAATTTTCATTTTAGTATTGTGTAGAAAAAAACAAAACGTGTATTGTCCATAGAATGGTTGGAATACTTTGTGGCTATAAAAATAAGTTCTTTATGCATTGATACAGAAAGCTCTGTGATACAAGAAAAGCAGAATGAAGATGCATCAATATAGTAGGCTAGAATGTGTAAAAATGTTGGAGACTATAAGCTGTGTGCGGTGGCACATGCCTGTAATCCCAGCACTTTGGGAGGCTAAGACCAGAGAACCGCAAGTTCAAAGCCAGCCTCAGCAATGGCAAGGTGCTAAGCAACACAAAATAGGGCTGGGGATGTGGCTCAGTGGTCAAGTACCCCTAAGTTCAATCCCTGGTACCAAAAACAAAAACAAAAAAAAGTGAGAGATTATAGATATGTGTGCTTCCATGCATTTAAAATATGTGAAGATTAAAACAAAAACTGAACATTGATTAACAATTAGAAGGGGAATTAAGTAGAGTGGGAAGTGGGCAAGTATGATAGAAGAAGGAAGGAAATATTTTCACTATATATCTATGTTAGCTTTGTGTTGCTGTGACAAAATACCTATAGTAATCAACTTATTTGGAGGAAAGATTTATTTTTATTCATGGTTTCAGAATTGCTTATGGTTGCTAGGCCCTGTCACTTTAGACCTGTGGCAAGGCAGAACATACTGGCTGGGAACATGTAGCAGAACAATTTCTTAGCTCCTGGCGGCCAGGAAGCAGAGAGAGAGAGAAGAAGGGGCTGAGGTCCCAATATACCCTTATAGGGCATGCCCCCAATAACCAACTTATTCCACCAAGGCCCCCATCTCCTAAAGTTTCCACTACCTCCCAATGCAATAAGCTGGGGACCAAGCCTTTAGTATGTGAGCTTTGGGGGGACATTTAAGATCTAAATAATAACAACATCCACTTACACTATTTGACTTTGAATTGATAGCTATTTTACTTGTTCAAAAATAAAATGTTTTTTAAAAAGTTGAAAGAATCATTGGATTAGAAGAAAGGACAAATTCAGGCAAGTAGAAATAAGAGAGGATAATATCCTGCCTATTGCACACAGGAGTTATTCACACTGGTTAATTAATGCCTCCTATAAGACCTAATTACTGAGTCAATCTCAAGCAACTTGTCACATTCCAAAGCAGTGCAACCAAGTTTCTGTTATTTAATATAGTGAATATATGAAATTAAACAGTTGTTTTTTTAATGATGGTTGGTGTATGAGTATGTACTCAGATTATAACATATGTGATTTTCATAACCTCTATGTCTTCAAAGTCCAGTTTGATGTTGCTTACCAGAGGAACAGGTTTCTAGTCCTCTTATTGTTTCTGAATTCTTTTAATGTATATTGTTTAAAAGCACATGTCCTATTTTATTGTAAAATACTTTATAGCCGGGTATAATGGCGCAAGCCTGTAATCCCAGCATTTAGGGAGGCTGAGACAGGAGAATCTCACGTTCAAAGCCTCAGCAACAGCGAGGCGCTAAGCAACTCAGTGAGACCCTGTCTCTAAATAAAATACAAAATAGGGCTGGGGATGTGGTTCAATGGTCAAGTGCCCCTAAGTTCAATCTCCAGTACCAAAAAAAAAAAAAAGAAAGAAAGAAAATACTTTATAACAGTATAAGTTAAATTAAGTAATTAGACTCCATGATTCTTCCATCCAGAGATAATTGTAGTGAATATTTCACTCTTTGTTCTTTTGTCTATATGGTTATGAATCTTTAGGGAATATGAAGCATGTTATCGATATCTTATACCTTGCCATGCTATTTTTCTCTGTCTGTAGCAATTTTACTAATAAAAATATCCCATATTTTTATTAGGGAAGGATACATATAATTTGTGATGTTTGTGCTCAAAGTGCATAAGCTTATACCAGTCATGAGAATATTAGATATACCCAAATTGAAGGACAGTCCACAAAAAATGATCAATCAGTATTCTTCCAAAGGGCAAAGGTCATGAAAGACAAAGACTGAGCAAACAACCTGAGAGAACTTATTAAGAAATAATTAAATTCAGTGTGTGATCATGGAAAAGAAAGGATAGTGGAAAACCCAGCAAAATTTGTGTAAAGTCTATAGTTTAGTTGATAATATACCAATTATGAATGTCTTTCCTTGATCATTGTACTGTAGTTGTATAATACATTAACATTAAAGGAAGGTGGGTACAGCTTTTCTGCAAGTCTAAAATTAATTTTAAAAGAAAGTTCTAGGAGAAAAAATTTTAAATTTTGTCAAGAGGAATCTTTAAATTGCTTTCTTTTTAATTCTAGCACCAAGGAGTATCATTTTTGCTGGCTGAAATGGCAATGAAAGTTGAACTAGCTAGATTAAGTTACCAGAGAGCAGCTTGGGAGATTGATTCTGGTCGCCGAAATACCTATTATGCCTCTATTGCAAAGGCATTTGCTGGAGATATTGCAAATCAATTAGCCACTGATGCTGTGCAGATTTTTGGAGGCTATGGATTTAATACAGAATATCCTGTAGAAAAACTAATGAGGGATGCCAAGATCTATCAGGTAAGATTAAAAATGATTATTGTTGTTTATTAGAGGATATAATATTGGTAAATAATAGATTTAAGATTATTTAGAGATTTTATGCCACTAGTCAGAAAAATTCACTATTATGGATGGCTGAGCTACTTTTTAGAACCAACCCGCACAAAAAAGAATGTTATTTTTGATTAAGTATAGGTCTTAAGAGGAAAGAGGCTAAAAACGTAAATGGTGCAGACAGATATAATATGTCTGGATCAGTGTTCTTTAAGTATTACCGTGTTAACTGATTGTAACCCACATTTTGCTCTCCCAAAAAGTATGCATGCCATTTAAAATTATTTTGAGTCTTGCCTGATAACTCTCAGATTTATTAAAACCATAGTTGTAGTCAAATGCCAACATGAGGAAACAGTGATATTTGATTTCTAAATTAAATTGGTGGTTAGAAACACTTAGGCATAATTTAGCAAATAAGATAAAAATGGACATGTTCTTCATTTCATGGCTTCATTATAAGCCATGCTCTTTAATATTCCTTCCTTTGCTGCCTGACCCCCAGCAAACTGTTTGACAAATCCAGTCATTTGAAATCTTGAGTGGAATTAGAATGCTAGAGATGAAATGTGGGACATAATGCAGCCTCCCATTTAAACATGAAAAAACTGAGGACCAGAATTTGTCCTTATCCAAAATCAGAATTTTATCTGGTAATAATCTCCCTTTCCTAAGGCTTATAATTATTATGTTGTTATCAATCATATAACTTTATCATCTGAGAAAATGAACTAACAAATGGCTAACAAGCTTAATATGTAAGTGACCAAAACCAAGTCCTCCCAACGTCTTTCTTTTAATACCTCTGTTCCTTAAGGAGCAGGAGAAAAAAGTCAAGTTTAATAGTAAGAATAGAAAATTACTGAAAGTGACTGGATAAGAAAATTCAGAAAAATTGGAAAGGTATTTCAGCAATTTTAAACTTCAGTTTTCCCAGACAGTTTGAAACATAAATATCCTATTCTTTGAAGTTTTGAAGACTTTTTCCAAAGTTTGATAAAATGATTTTAAGCTATTCTTGCAGGTTGCACAGTCAGGTTTCAGACCCTCTTTATGCTACAGACCCTATATATAGTTTGATTCACTTTAGGATTAAAATGAAGCATCTACTGTTCAAAATATTGAATAAATCAAGATCTTTATGTACAGAAGATATTTAACCTACTTTTATATTTTTCTTACAGATTTATGAAGGTACTGCACAAATTCAAAGGCTTATTATAGCTCGTGAACATGTTAGCAGGTATAAAAATTAAGAGTGCTACAGAAACATGGTTAACCATTGAATAATTAGAATACAATCCACTATTTATGCTTTAGAAAAGAGAAAGGGCTTTAAAATTTGTCAAGTGAAAATAAATGTATAAGTATTCTTATATAAATCTGTACCATTATGTGTTAGCTATGTGTGGTGGTGCACACCTGTAATCCAAGCTACCTAGGAAGCTGAGGCAAGAGGATCACAAGTTTGAGGCCAGCCTGGGCAACTTAGTGATTTAAATTAAAGATTTAAATTAAATTTTTTTTTAAAAAGAGGGCTGACTTGCCTTGCCTAGCATGTGTGAGGCCCCAGTACTGTGGGTCCTTTTGTATCACTGTACTTGAATTATGTTATCCTGTAAAATTACATTTGTCAATTTGATGCCTTAAAGAAGCAGAAATACCTTGGAATTTTATTATTTCCAGTAATATAAAATTGGGCTCATTATGAATTCAAATGTGCCAAAATTTACATTGAGAAAATACCATATGGATAACATCAAACAACTTGCCAGTGACTTTTTAGATTTAATGGGATTGTAGTAAAAGAGTTTAAAATTTTTCAAGTGTGCTTGCTTTCATTTCTGCACAATGATAGTCAAAATTTTGATACTCATATTTGCCCATTATACAACTATGAGAAATTTCTTGAAAATATTTTTAATGCTGACCTCAAGTTTCACTTGCCTTATTTAAATCAATGAAATTATTTTTATATGACTCTGTTGATCTCCAGGTAACCTTTTGCCTATTGTGTACAATCTTATTCATGAGCATGCATTTTGAAAGGAAACTTAAATAAAATTATCTTTTCAGTGCTTAATAGTGTATCTTTGTGTATTCTTTCCAAAGTTTTATTACTTCATGTAATGTGTATACTTCATAGATTTACTATGATGAGAAGCAGGTCGTGTTTTGATTTTAAACTGCTTAATGTTACCCACTACATTTTTTTATCAGACTATATTATTATGAAAGACCTCAGAAAATATAAGAACCAAATATTATGAATTTAATATTTTGTAATTCAAAATATATATTGCAAAAATGTTATAGTAAATTGAGATATAGTGCTATTGATTCTTCTTCTGTATCAATGTATCCTGTATTTCAATAGTATAGTGCTATTGATTCTTCTTCTGTATCAATGTATCCTGTATTTCAGTTCTATTCTGATATCACACAGACTTTGAAGTCTCTCAAGACTGCTTTCACTTCAGAGGCCAGTCATAAGTCTTCAGGGTACCCTTACTTTGTCCAACATGACAACAAATTCAGGTATTCCCATGACCTCACCTCAAGTTTACTAATGTGCTAGAATGGTTCATAGAACTTAGGAAAACACCTTATTTGCTTTTACCTGTTTACATATTACAAAGAGTACAACTAAGGAACAGCCAGTGGAAGAGATCACAGGGCAAGGTATAGGGGCAGGGCACTGCATGGAGCTTCCCTGCCTTCTCCCAACACAACAGGTTCCAAGCACCTCTGTGTGTTCTCTAACCTGAAAGTTCTCTCAGCCTCATTCAAGTGTTTTTGTAGAGTTCAATCTCTAGTTCTCGTTTTGACCCCAGAGAAGAAACTGAAAGTCCCCACTTATATGAGTCTGTTAGGGCTGCCCTAAAAAAAACAAAACTAAGTGCTTGCAGGCTGGATAGTGTAAATAGAAACTTATTTTCTCAGTTCTGGAGGCTAGAAGTTCAAAGTCAAGGTGCTCTTAGTATTGTTTTCTGGTGAATCCTCTCTTCCTGGCTTATAGACTGCCACATTCTTGCTGTATCCTCTGTCGTCTTCTCTGTGCTTATACCAAGGGTTGGGTTAGGGGGAGCTCTTGTATCTTTTCCTCTCCTTATAAGGACACCAGTTCTATAAGATAAAGGCCCTACCTGTGATCTTAATTAACTCCCTAAAGACTGTCTCCAAATTCCTTCACACTGGGAGTTATAGTTTCAATGTCTCAACTTGGGAATTTGGGGGCAGAGGGTCCTACGCACACTTCAGTCCATATCATTAAACCCTAATTGGTCTTTCTGGTGATCAGCCCCCTTTTGAGGCTATATAGAGGTTCCACCCTAAATCACCTCATTAGCATAGATGCAAGTGTGGTTGAAAAGGGCTCATTTTGAATTACAAATGATACTTTTATCAAAGTATCAGTTTTTCCCAAACTTTTTGAAACATATCCTCTTTGAAATTTTGAAGATTTTTTTCCAAAGTTTGGTAAGATGATTTTAAGTTATTCTCACAGGTTTCACAAAATCAGATTTCAGACCCTCCACATGCGACAGACCCTGTATATAATTTGATTCTATGCCAAGAACTGTGGACGAAGACCACATATTAATTATACCAAAAAAAATCTAATTTTTTTGGGGGGTGAGGTACCAGGGATTGAATTCAGGAGCGCTCAACCACTGAGCCACATCCCTGGTCCTATTTTGTATTTCATTTAGAGACAGGGTCTCAATGAGTTGCTTAGTGCCTTGCTTTTACTCAGGCAGGCTTTGAACTTGGGATCCTCCTGCTTCAGCCGCCTGAGCTGCTGGCATTACGGGCATGAACTACTGTGCCTGGCTTAATGTTTTTTGGTTTTTTAAAAATGTTTAAATGACTTTTTCATGCTAATATTGAAATTGTATTTTAATGGCATAAGATTGGTAGATTTAGAGATTTCTTAATTGAATATTACATAGAATTAGAAACTAAATAGAACATATGCATTTCAAATGCAGATTTGTTTGAATTTTCAAATCCAAAATTTTACCTACCAATTTAAAACATAAAGCTTATAGATGTGATATAAATGTACTCCAAGGCCATATGAGAATATTAAAGTACGCTTTTTAGTACTAAGCAATTATACATCTTCATATCAATTATAACTTTTGAATCACAACAAATTAAGCTACTTTAAGCAAAGAAGACAAATGTGTTTTAAATACAGTAAGATGAGGACTGGGGTTGTGGCGCAGTGGTAGTGTGCTCGCTTAGCAAGCATGAGGCACTGGGTTCAATCCTCAGCACCACATAAAAATAAAATAAAGACATTCTGTCCACCTACAACCAAAAATTAAATATTAAAAAAATTAAATAAATAAATAAATACAGTAAGATGTCCCAGGGATCTGAAAGGCAGAAATGGAATCCTTTACAGGAAGGGACTATAACCTGAATAGTCTTGAGGAATCCATGAGATACAGTCTTTTCTTACTGTGAACATTTCTTACTCTCACGTTTCATTCTTTCTTGCTCTGTAATCTGTCTTTCTCTGCTTGTTAGATCCCACAATAGAATAAGACCTTTCTGTAGCACATTTATAATATTAAATTGACCATTACATATAAACATTAACTGGCTAGAGCTAAGTTAGGACACAGAAAAAGAAAGATACACTGAGTCTCAAAAGAGAAGTTCCCATGAAACTTGAAATGCAAAATAAACAACTTGTAAGCAACGCAGCCCATGTCCTTAGCCCACATTTTCAGCCTTCAGCCTTGGCTTCCATCTTCGCCTTCAAAGAGTAAGACAATGCAGGAAATGGAAAAGAAAGAAAAGGGGAAAAAATGCCATTGAAATGGCTTCTAGAATTATAGTTGTCAATTTTAATAGATTACCCATAATTAAACAGAAGAAGAGATCTTTGGAGATTAAAAACTATATTCCACAAGCAACAGTGTTTTTGGTTTATTTTTTTAACATGTCTTTAGGTTTTTTAAAATTTATTAGTTTTTAATTATCCAATAGAATCTATATTGTTTAAGAATGAGTACAAACAATACAATGTAGATCTGATAAACTATAAATTTTCAATATATAAAACTACTACATATATAAAAATTATACAAATTATTCTATATAAAGAAATTTAAAAGTCTACAGAAGATATAGGAATAAGATTAAAAACATGAAATAGAATTAATCATATTGGTTTTCTGTATTCAACAAAAGCATTTCTCAAATAAAATGGATGATGGAAAGAAAATCAGGGAAGAAAAAATATAGAAATGAAAGAGTGAATAAAATTAAGCAAGTTTTTAAGCATTGTTTTAAAATTAAGAAACTGACTTCATGTTTCATCTCTGATATGTTAAGTAATCAAGAGTCATTAATCTTATCCTTACAGTAACAAAAATGTATGAAAATCAAATAACATTTCTTGAACCCAATAATGTACTGCTAGAGCTGTCAACTGGTATATATAATCTTTTTTTTTTTTTGTACTAGAGATTGATCTCAGGGGCACTCAACCACTGAGCCACATCCCCAGCCCTATTTTGTGTTTTATGTAGAGACAGGGTCTCACTGAGTTGCTTAGTGCCTCGCCATTGCTGAGGCTGGCTTTGAACTCACGATTCTCCTGTCTCAGCCTGGTATATATAATCTTGAAGAATGGCTGGAGACAGAATATGGGCTAATTTAGGATAAGGAAACGTTTGAGTCCTGTAGACTTAGGGAAACTCTTGCAGTTCCATAGTTTTCCTTCCAGATACCCTACCAGTTTCTCACTAAAGATTCCAAAAAGACTTTATATCTCTGATAAGATTATTTTCTACCAATAATGCCATCAAATGACTCATCCCTCCAAGGATTAGTCCATTGATGTAGTCAGGGCCAGCATGATCCAATTACTTCCCAAGAGCCCCACCTCTGAACATTTTGATACTGGGATTCAAGACTTCAACACATGAGTCTTTCGGGGTACACTTCCTATTCAAACCATAACACTAACCAACAAAAAGATAATCAAAGGTACATATCCCTTCAGATAATATGGAAAAGATCCATTAGGTAGTACTTAGCACTCTACCAAAAGGACATCCAGTAATTCTTTTTTATCTATTTCTAAGTCTTTGATGATGTTTCTTAATGGTCTCTTCCTTATGAGCATAAGTAATGAATCAAGATTATTTTGATTACAAACAGGCAGGTTTTGTTAGGTTTGGCCTGATTTTACCTAGGTATAGCAAGAGTGTTAATTAACCCTGTAGACTTCCTCAAATTTGCTTTGCAAATACAGAGCCATGAAATATTGAACAATTACTAAGTCCATAGAATTCATTTCTATCTGAAAGTTTTCATAAAAATCCTAAGCCAGGCATGGTGGTGCACACCTGTAATCCCAGCACTTTGGGAGGCTGAGACAGGAGAATCGCAAGTTCAAAGCCAGCCTCAGCAACGGTGAGGTGCTAAGCAACTCAGTGAGACCCTGTCTCTACATAAAACACAAAATAGGGCTGGGGATGTGGCTCAGTGGTCGCGTACCCCTGAGTTCAATCCCCAGTACCAAAAAAAAAAAAAAAAAAAAAAGATCCTAACATTAGACTTTTAAAAGGCTCTATAACTTGCTATCCCAAAGTTAGGGAACCAAACCCAAGAAATTATCCACTAGATTCTTCCTGTAGTATCTAAGAATTTGGGTAAGCTTCTCTCCTGAGCATCTTCAAACATTTGCTAGATTTCTGGGCCTGCCAACCAGTGCCCTTCATTACCACCTGTAAGACTGGGATTGGCAATATTTCAGTTTTATTGCAACAGTTTTGTAGGCATTGACACCACATATAAAGTCCATTTGTTTTGGATAGCACTTATCATAACTGATTATGAGAGTTATTCTCGAAGAGAACATTTTAGGTGTAGTTTTGGTTAACACAATAAATTTATTTAATTATATCTAGGTAAAAAGGAGTACATATTCCTATTGAGCATTGCCATGGAAAGGAGATTCAATACAAGTAGTTTCTGAAATCTGAGGGCTTAAAATCACATCCCATTTTAAAATTTAAGTTTATAAAAACATAACCCACTAAATTGAACTCAAGATGCTAGAGATAACATCAAGCTCTGTGACTTTAGCCTGGTTTGCATGTTCATGACTGGATAAAAGTGGGACATGATCTGTGGCACTCTGACATACTGGGCTCCAGAGCTCAAACAGTACAACTCTGTGGTGGATGTCTGAAGCCTGAGTGACCTACTGTACCTCATGATCACAAGGTGCCTCCCATTTAATGGGACCACCTTTGAGCAGCTGAGGAAGCAGGTCCTACATGCAAGGTACATCTTCTCCCACATGTCAGCCAAGGAGAGAAGCTTCATCACTCAAATACTGACTGTGGACCCCACACAAAGCCCCACAGTAGACCAAATCATAGGGCACAGTGGCTGGACCAGGGTGAGGAACACTCACCAAGTCATTCAAGTGAGCCCGTTTCCACACACCTAGACCCCTCAATGATGATGGGCACCTTTGACCTGGGTTATGGCCTATATGATACCTGGGTATCCCTGAAAACCAGAAAATGTGATGAAGCAATGGTGATATAACTGATGCTCCAGCATCAGAAAAACAAGGGGCACAGTCCAACTTATGCCTGTGCAGCTAGAGGTTTGGTATTGCCCATCCCCCACAGTTCCTTCCAGCTTCACACTTCACCAAAGAGTACCAGTGAGTCCACCCTTCAATCCTTCCCCTTTGCTCCATGATCATCAGCTGCCTAGGGCAGCAAAGCAGCTACAGTGCCTGACATTCTCCCTTGAAGCCTGTAGGCAAGTGTACCTTGCCTTACCTACCATCATAGCCTCCCTACCCCCCAGCATGTCCTTTTGACCCTTCAGTCCAGCTTCTGGCCAGTCAAGCAGCAGTGGGTGGGAGGCAGAGAGCAGCAAACACTCTTGGGATGTATCATCAGGAGAAAGCTCTGTCTCTACTTGTCACTTTGATAAGGAGGGGAGGAAAAGGCCACGTGGATTCTCGAAGAGTTGGAGTCCAAGAGAGACGGAGAAAGGGTCCCCGGGCTAGACAAAAAGGGGTCTCTGGATGGTGACGATCCACGGAGCCAATCTCCCCAGGCCCCGGGGTGTAGGTAAAAATTTGCTTCACCCCAGCGAGGCGCAGAGATACCCAGGACAAGAAACACACCGGGGCGAGGAACAAAAAACACCAGTTTATTCTAGAAACTATAAATACACTCTTGGGCCAATCAGATCCAAAGGTCACAAACAAAGGGGTGCTCTTTGGCAAGAGCACAGTCTATTAGCATAGAATGGGGAAGGATAGAAGGGAGGGGTGGGAAGGCATGGAGATGCTCCTACATCTACTGAGTAACCCCATGGTGGGGCCACAGGCTGTACCCAGGACTACAGCAAGGGTTGGAGGGGGGTGATGAGAAGGACTGTTGCCTGTATCCTATGGATGTTTTGCTGTGTGCCAACCCAAAATACAGGACATGGATCAAAAACAAAGTTTCGTCTGAGAGTAGAGGAAATGCACCAAGGGGTAAGAGGTGGGGAAGGAGAAGGGAAGTGCTAGGGAGTGATATTGGCCAAATTATATTGCTATATTGTGTATTGTGTGCATGTATGAATATGTAACAAATCTCATCAGTATGTACAATTATAATACACCAATAAAAATTTGTAAGGAAAAACAAAACAAAAACAAAGTAGCTCCAATAAAAGGACAGACAGCCTGGACTCAGAAACAAAGTGGCTCCAATGAAAGTAGATAACTGAGACCTAGGCAAAGTCAAGAAGACAGGTCACACAAGATCTTTCTTAAGCAGAACAGATGCTAGAGGGAGAAGTGCAACGTGCCATGGCTACCTTCTTTGCTACCTAGAGATGAGTGGGCTCCTCTGTCCCCACCTGGAAGAGACATCAGAAACTTTTTCCTGGGACATTTCCCCCAGCCCTGTTCTCTGCTCTTTCCCCATGTTTTTGGTATAGCAGAGGTTCTTCTTAGTAAATTTCTATTTCTCACAAATCTTATAATAAAACTGATGCTCCAAAGATGAAAAATAAATAGATCAAAAGATAAGAAGAGTTAACATCTTATGCCTCTATACCTAATATACCTCTAAAACAGAATATTACAACTAAATAATATTTAAAAAAATAATGGTGATTAAGTTTGACTCATGTAATTATTATGAATCTTGCTTGGGTCAGTGGACTGCTTTCATGAAGCTATTTCTAAACTAGAGTCCTACAAAGGCTGACTCAGTCCAATGGTATGGTTTGGAAGTTGTATAAGCTATGTCCATTCAGAAACTTGTACCCAAGAGTCTGTTTTTCTTTCCCTTTTTTAAAAAGTATTAACACTAGGTCAAAGTATTGACAGTTCAAAGCATCTAGTGGTTTCCAAGAAGTTCTGAGACTGCCCCTTCTTCAAGGCACAAACTTTGGCCTATTGATTATACCACAGTCTTCAAGCAAACATCAGGGTAAAACAGGCTGAATATCAGAGGAAGGAGAGTAAGATTTTCTATTACAGCATAGTATGTAACTGTTTCTCAAGAATTTGATCATTGTTTACTCCAAGGGAAATAAGAGCACTGCAAATCTCTAGGACCCTCTCATAAAGTGTGTAATTTGAGATATATTTATATTAGTAAAATTTTACCTATATAAATTTGAGCCAAGAAAGGCTGTCACTTTTCTGATTTGTCACTTTTCCTATGATGTTCTTAGAAAAGTGTTGCTAGTAAGTATGGAGCACCTGAAATAAAGAAATAAACCTAATTATTTTTGACATCTTTCTTTGTATAAGGTCAAAGAACAGACTTTTGTGATTTTCTAAGGGCTCTCCAGAAAATTTCAAAGAGATTTCTAGGTATAAAATATATCATAAAATTTTTATTTTTCTAAATTAAAGAGTTAGGTACTGGGAATGTAGTTTAGTGGTAGAGTATGTGCTTAGCATGAGCAAGGCCCTGGATTCAACCCTAGTGTCCAAAATTAATTGAGTAAAGATTTAACCCTGAGAAGGTAAAATCAAAAGAGAGATCAGAAATCACTTGATTAAGATAGGATTATGGGTAGGTGGGAAAGAACACATGGTTACTTTATTTCAAGGGAAAATAAATACTTAAAAAATGTACCAGCAGTATGATTATTTATATTATTCATAAATATTGTTATATTTATTAAACATAATTTTAAAGAACTTTAGCTATTTCTCAAATGAGGAAACTTTGTTCCTTCTCTTAAAAATTAAGGATATGGGGCAGTTCCAAGATGGCGGCCTAGACAGTCCACTCTGCGCTAGGCTCTCAGGGACCAAGGCTGGAAGTGGTGGAGGCGCCGTTTTCCAGCCAGCTTCCTGGCATCATTCTGCAGCTCAACATCCCACACAGGAATTTTGCTCGTGTGTGTGTGTGTGAGTACAGGATCACCGGGAGGCAGCTGTAGTCGGGAGGCGTGGCTTCGGCGCCTGCCGGAGAAACGCGGTTGCAGCCCGGGCCTCGACCCAGGTCTCCGGCTATCCGAGACTGAGACTGGAAGTAGCAGGGTGCCATCTTCCAACCAGTTTTTTGGCAGCTCTCTGCACCTTGCCGCCCCACGCAAGAGTCTCGCTCACGTGTGTGAGCACAGGGCCACCAGGAGGCAGCGGTAGGCTGGAGGCATGACTTCAGCGCCGGCCGCAGAAACGCAGTTGCAGCCCGGGCCTCAGCCCAGGGCTACGCCTCTCCAAGACTGAGACTGGAAGTAGCGGGGTGCCATTTTCCAACCACCTTCTTGGGCAGCTCTCTGCAGTTCACCGCCCACGCAAGAGTCTCGCTTCATGTGTGAGCGCAGGGCCACCGGGAGACAGCGGTAGACAGGAGGAGTGACTTCGGCACTGACCGGTGGAGTGCAGTTGTGGTGGGGGATCCGGCCCAGGGCTTCAGCCCGGAGTTTATCCTGGGCGTGCCGGGCCTGCTTCCGCACAGGGTGCCTGGCCCCAGTGCCCACCCAACCGCGAGAGACTGCTAGCAGTTGCTTCTGTGGACTAACTGTCTCCTGAGCGGAACCCCAACTATTGTTCTTTGTGGACCACCTTCTAACACAGCGGAACTTCCTACACACCAGGGGGTACAGGTGAACACCTGGGAGCAAACCTTGGCCACGGTGGAACAGCGACTCCACCAGCGGCCCAGAGTTTCACCTTGGCCTGGGACCAGTACCAAGGATACCAGCCGGGAAAGTCCAGCAAACAACGGACAATGCCACCTACT
>PVHX01021951.1:0-28708 GCA_004024805.1 Geosciurus inauris | reverse complement strand
GGGGTTCCTGCCTCGTCCATGTACACACCAGTACACACGTGGACACACAATGCCCATCAGCCCAGACCCAGGGTCCCCCAACCACTTGGAAATCAGTGTGGACTGAAACAAATCCGAATCAAGGGAGTATGTAATGTCACATTAATATCAGTAAATAGTCTGAGTGAGCTTTTTGCTTCCCTAGGACAAGGAATTGGGTACTACTGGGTGCATGGTAACTCTGAGCCCAGAATTAGGGTCCCCTCTACAGATAGGACACTTGAAAAAGCAGAGAGGGAAATGGGTTGCTCAAATACACCTGGTTAAGGCTGCCCTGTGCCACCGGGGACATGTGTTTTAGTTGTTAGTGACGTGTCTTCCTCCACAGAACCCGTCACTCCTCGAAAGCACAGTCCTGTCTGATGACACCTTCATGTTCCTGGGGCTGAGCACAGGGCAACCCAGGATCATGGCTGCATGAATGTGTTGAATGGTGGATCTTCATCTTTGGTCGGCTGAGCTTTGTTTTTATGTAAGTAACACCGACTTGCAGCACATGGTTAGAGTACTGGCTGGTACTGGTTGCTCTTTTCCTCTCCGCATCTACTCTGCTTTCTTCTGCTGCCTGGGGCCCGAGGAGGCTGAGCATTTGATCGTTACCAAGTCCTCTGTGTGTGCTGGCTCTGATCAAGTTCTATTGAAGGGACCTGTCATTGGAGGATCAGATAGTAGTTGGTTTGGCGGCCACTGGGCCTCCGTACCCAAGGCCACAGCTCTGGCTCTCTGCCAGCCTCCAGCATCAAGTTCAGGTCCAAGGATGCTAACAGCTTCCTGCCCTTGCTGGTCACTCGTGTGCCACTGTCTCCTGATGCTTCCTTGGTAGTTATTGGGCTGTTTGCCAAATATCCAAAACACTTTTTTTTTTTTTGGTACCGGGGATTGAACTCAGGGGCACTTGACCGCTGAGCCACATCCCCAGCCCTATTTTGTTTTACATAGAGACAGGGTCTCACTGAGTTGCTTAGCGCCTCGCCATTGCTGAGAGTGGCTTTGAACTTGCGATCCTCCTGTCTCAGCCTCCAAAAATGCTGAGATTACAGGTGTGAGCCACCACCCCCAGCCCATCCAAACTCTTTCTTCTTGCCCTGGGAAGGAGTGAACCTCCTCCCTCCCCACTCAGCCTGCAGAACACCGGAAATCTGGGCACATCCACTGGCAGTGCAGGAATCACCAGAGCTTTCCTTTCCTTTTGTCAACATTTTCAGAGAGAGAGGGTGTTCCTTTCCACAGCCTGGACTCCAAAGAGAAGGCAAAGAAATGATCATATAGCGAAACCTAGGGATATTGCCCCAACCCGCAGCCTGCACAAACAGTGAGCTGAGCCAGGGCTGGTTTCTGCACATCCTCCAGCCAGCAGGACCCAAACTGTGATCTTAACCCTGGACTCTGCAAGCAGTGGCTTCCCTGAGCACTCTGCAGTTCATCTCTGACAATTGCATCTCTTTTCTGCTGAGGAGTCAAAGGGATAATAGCCTATTTTAGAAAATTTGAAAAGTACAGAAAGTTATACATAAGCAAAGGAAATAATCCAAACCCCACTACCCTGAGATAACTAGAAGGATTTGGACATGTTTCCCACCCCTTTTTTTTTCCTGTGTGTGTTGGGGGGTTGCTAAGAGGGACAAATGTACATGTTTCTATGTGTTTATACATAATGGAGATCCAATGATAATTAACACCCATACAACTCCTTCCAATCAAGTGGAAATTGAGCAAAAGTAGTGGCAATAAATTTAGCCAACACAGCTCTGACCTCATTTAATTGAATTGACTGGTGCCCCAGAGACAAACAGCCAAGCGAGGCCAAACCTCTCAGTGATCTGATAGCCATTCCACCAAAGCCTGTGTTTTTGCCAGGCTCCTACAGTGGGGAAAGAAGGGAGGACACTTTGCCAGAGGAAAATAAAACCTCGGCCTCCAGGGGAGCCCGCACAATGGCTGCCCTGGCGGAAAACAAGCCACCCGATGTCAACAAACACAAAATGAATGGGCTTGTCGTGAAGCTGGAATTGGGGGAAGCTTTGGTTTCCAGGAGTTTGCGGTAGCAGCATAAAGGCATGGATGATCTGTGTGCACGTCAGGTGAACCCTCCCCTCACGCCTGTTGAAATAGAGCACGTTCTTCAGGCCAGAGTTCCATACAGCCTGCTCAGTGGCCTCCCCGAGCTCAGGAACAGACCCGCCACCTGTGTTCCCCCAGACGCACATGTCAAAATCCTGACCGCCAGGGGGTGGTGTTCAGAGGTGGGGCCTGTGGGAACATGAGATGGGGTTAGTGTACTTGTCTAAGAGGCCCCAGAGAGCGGCCTAGGCCCTTCCACCATGTGACGATGCGGGGAGAACGTGTTGTTTAGGAACCAGAAGTCAGGCCTTCATCAGCCATCAAATCTCCCAGTGCCTTGATCTTGACTTCCCAGCCTCTAGAACCAAGAGAAATAAATTTATCTTGTTTATAAGCAACTCAACCTATTTGTATTTTGTTATAGCTACCTAAGTTGACTGAGACAGATCGGGAGTGGTTGCATTAGCCTGCTTTCTGTTGCTGTGACAACAGACCGGAGGAAATCAACCTTAAAAAGGAAAAGTATATTTTGGCTCATGGTTTCAAAGGTTTCCATCCATGGTCACTTGGCTCTGTCACTCTGGGCTTGTGGTGGGGCAGAACATCGTAGCAGGAGTACAGCTGCTTACCTCAGGGTAGCTGGGAAGCAGAAGGGAGAGAAAGAAAGAAAGAGGCTGGGGACTCAATATCCCCTTCAAGGACATGCGCCCTGATGACTTCACTTCCTCCCACTAGGCCGGCCTCCTAAAGATTCTAGCACTTCCCAAGAGTGCCACAGGCTGGGACCAAGCCTTCAACACATGGCCTTTGGGGACACTTAAGATCCAAACCACAACCACTGATCTGGGTCCTACTCAGCCTCCACCTACAAAGCCTAAAAGCTTAACAAAGTCCCAAACTTATCAGGGATGGGTGGACTTCAAGCTCCATTCCCTTTGCTCCTACATCCCTGCGGTTTCACTGAGCTGAGCTTCGCAGGGAAATTGACACTGTAGAGAGAAAAATGAGTGAGCGCTTCCAATGAAATGGCAGAGTCTGGCTGGATCCGTTCTTCCTGTTGTTCCCAGGTACAGTCAGAGGACATGGACCAGAAGCAGGCCTTCATCACACACTGGATCTGCTGCTGCCTTGATCTTGGACTTCCCAGGCTATGAAACCGGGAGAACTGATCTCCTGCTGCTCCTAAGCCTTCCGGTTTATGGCATCTTGTTCTAGTAGCCAGAATGGACTCAGACAAGAACCAAACTTCATTTTTCCCCATAGAAACAATCAATTGTTCCAGCCCGGTGTGTGTGGTTGGTTTCTCATCTCTTCGTCACATATCTGTAACAACACCTGTCAAGTCCCAAGTTTCCAGGTGTGTGTGGGTTTATTTCTGATCTCAGTCCCGTTGCCAATACCGCACAGGCTAAAGGTGTCCATGTCACAAGACCCTCTCCCAACACACTTCACGTCCTCCAAGATGTCTTCCCCTACTCTGAGGATAAGAGCCAGACACAGGGACATGGAGACAAGACCTTGGGCTGTGGTACCTCTATCGCCTTGACTGACCCCTCTTCCCCTCCCACTGCCATTCTAGCCACAGGGACCTCCTTGGCCTCGTGTCCCTGGCCGCTCCCTCCTGTCATTGGCTTTTCATGCCTGCTTCGCTTCTCCTGCCTGGAAGGTTGTCTGATTGCCACTCCCAACTCCAACCTGCAAACCGGGACCAGTGTCGGTCCCATGCTGCACACGACGCCCCATCAGGAGAGGGAAACGTGAGGTGGGCGTGGAAGTTACTGGAGATGACCGTGGAGCAGAGGTAGACAGGGGCGTGCAGAAAGAGGCCTGCCTCCAGTGCACACAGGGTGATGCTTACAGGGTGTTCCCTTCCCCCAAGACAACACACGTGGCCGGAAGGGAAGGTCGGAGGAGGGCAAATTTGTGGGTTTGAGAGAAGAATCTGGTGGGAACTGTTCTTGTGGAGGGAGAGCCCTGGAGAGGGGGCACGAAGTGGAGCCACCAGGACAGGCGGGTCAAGAGAAGCTGGTCTCTGCTTCTATTCCCGCATAGTGAGAATGGGGGACAGGTCTGTGGCATTGCCTGGTGAACCTTAGAATGAGCTCCATGATGGATGCAGGCACAGGAGTCTGGGAGGCAACCGAGAGAGGGACAGGGATCAGGGCTAGTGGCCAGGTAGCACAGGCCATATGAACTGGGGAGACACACCAGTGGTGATGGTTTCAGTGTCTGTCACCTGGACTGGGGCATCGAGATGTCCAGGGTCAGCCAGGTATGGTGGCACTCACCTCTAATCCCAGCAGCTCAGGAGGCTGAGGTAGAAGGATTGCAAGTTCAAGGCCACCTTCAGCAACTTAGCGAGGTCCTAAACAATTTAGAGAGAAATTTAAAAGGGCTGGAGATGTTGCTCAGTGGTTAAGCACCCAGAGGTTCAATCCTGGTACCAATAAAAAAGAAGTCCAGGGTCTGAGGTCCAGGCCTAGGTGTGGCATGCATGCAGTCCCTAGCACTGAGGACTCTTCACAGAAAGGCTCTAGAGATGAAAGAAGAACAGAACGGATGCAGACCCTGCCCTTAAGGAGCTTGTCCTTGAACTTTGCCATTTTACAGCTGGGGAAATGTAGGCTCAGATCAGTGCATCCAGGGATCGGGGCTTCTGGCCAGGTACCATGGCTCCTGAGAGGCTGACCCAAGACCACACGGCTGAAAGACAGATGTCGACCCCTGACTCCACGCTCTACTACCCAGCCTCAGGAAGTCTCCACACAATGGAACACTGAGCAAACCAGGCCAGTGTGCTGCCTGCACTCTCCGGGAACATGCAGGAGGCAGCTGGAATTCGATTTTGGAGCGCCATCCTAGAATGCCCTTCTGTCAACCATTGCCACCTTCACGAAGCCAGAGAGGCTGGCATTTATATTTTTAGACCCTTTTTGTCAAAATTAATGCTATCATTCTCAGGTGCACCACCAAGCACCTGCAGAAGCAGGAATAAATTGTAAACAAAAATTCCCAGTATTATATAAGACATTAAAATTGGAACAAAAACTTGAATTTAAACCAGAACAGCTCCATCCCTAATAGCAAATGTTAAACAATGGAGAAGCCCTTTCTCTATTCAGAGTCTTCCAAGAACAAAGGAAATTGCCCCCAAATAAAGCAATAACCTAATACCATATTAATAATAACCTTGCATTTGTGTAACCCTTCTTAACTTCACAAAGCATTTTACATCTGCCATCTTGTGGGGGGGTGACTTCAGGCACAATTGTAGTTATTAAACAAAACCAAGAGTTTATTATAAGGTTATATTTGAACAACCACCAATCTACCTTCTGCGTGATAGCCAGAGTTAGACTTGCTCACCAGCCCTTCCATTAAGATCACTTCTGGGTCTCGAAATATTTGAATCCTCTGCATTGGCCCCAGAAGGAAGACAAAAGATCCTAATATGGCTTGGGAAAACTGGGGGAATCTGGCCTCCCCTGTTTTCTCAGCCTCATTTTACTCAATGGCTGGGAGACAATGTTTGTCAAGAGGTTTGAAACCCTCAGGGGGCCCCAGGACAGAGCTGAATTCTGATCCTTCCCAGCTCACTTTTCTGCCCTGTCCAGTGAACACTGGATCCTGCCTTCATGCTACCCCGATCCTACACTCACCCAGCAGCCACTGCAGGGAGGACCAGAAGAAACACAAAGTCCAGAAGGAGATAGTGTTGACTTCCAGTGGTCTTCCGTGGTGGGACCTGGCCGGGAGTAGAATTAGGGGTAGAAATAAGGGAACCAACTCCTATCAGTGCCTCCAAAGGACAGAGCCAGAAGCTCCACAGTGGAGCACCTCACGAGATCCCCAATAGCTCCAGTAGTCTTACAGCATCTGTCACTATTTTAGGTCAGAGGCAATGGGGCCCAAGAGAGGGGAAGTCACCTGCCAAAGTCACAAGCTGGTGAGTGTGGCCAGCAAGACCTGACTCCAGCTCTTCCCCGCACTCAGCACTGCTGCCCCAGGGAGCATTTCTTTTTTTTTTAATTTTTTTTAAAAGATATTTATTTTTAAGTTGTAGGTGGACACAATATCTTTATTTTATTTTTATGTGGTGCTGAGGATCGAACCCAGTGCCTCCCGCATGCTAGGCGAGCACGCTACCACTGCGCCATAACCCCAGCCCCCCAGGGAGCATTTCTAAAAGCACAGCTGTATCTACACACACCCGCATGTGCACATACACACACTCATGCAGGTGTGGCCCCCCACCCCTAATATACATGCATAATTCTCTGAGGAAAATTGGACCCAGGGATGTGGTGCGGCCCTAGATACACCTGAATCTGTTGAAGGGTTTGGAGTTGCTGGGGAGAGGATCACAGGGTAGTTTGGAGGAGTCAGGGAAAGAGCATGGTGCCCTCAAGGGAGCTCCAGGGTATGGGATTCACAGGTGAGCAGGAATGTCCCACCTGCCCCCATACCTCCACGGGTGAGGGCTCACCTTGCCTTGGGGCATTGTTTTGAAGGAAGCAACACTTTTACAAGGAGTTGTCTGAGGAAAGGTGTCCTGGTGACCAGCTGGCCGGGGAGGACAGACAGGCTTATGGACAGGTTAGGGAATGAAGAGTTGGTGAAATGGGGACCTCATGGTCACAGAACACAACTCATGTGAAGGACATTGAACACAAATACCAGTTCCCATCTCAGTGCTCTGCCCAAGAGTCGTGTCCCCATCTACCCTTCAGGAGAGGAAGGGACAAAGACACTAGAGAAGCTGGCAATTGAGGACAGCCATGAAGGGAATAGGGAGAGATGTCAAGGACCCACAAGCAACCCAGGAAAGAGGCCACATCCTCTGCAGTTGGGAACAGCACCTGCCACACAGAACTTGGAAGTCTAATGGGATCACACGGGGAAGAGGAGCTGGCGCTGTCTGAGGCACAGACAGGTGCTCGGTGAGCATCCCCTGCCACCCGCTCATGCCACCATAGCTTCAAAGTCTCCACCTGACACATGGGAAGTTCCCTGAGGGCAAGGTTCAGGACAGAGAGCCTCACGGAGCCCAGGACATTCACAGCAGCAGAGAAGAAGGATGGCATCCACCGCAGCATCAGTGAGACCTAAACATCCCTGTGCCTCTGAGCCTCGAGGGGGAGGTGGCGAGCTCAAGCAGGGCCACCAAGCAGATGCCTCTTCCCATCTTCCCGATGACAGGAAGGGAAGCAAGGGGCGAGAAGGGACTGGCTCAGGGTGCCACCACGGGTAAGTGACAGTCAGAAACTAAAACCTAATTGTTTTAAATAAATGACTTCTTTTGGAACAAATTTGAGATATATAGAAAAGTTGTGAAAATAGTCCAGCTTCCTTGCCCGCTTCCCCTACTGTTGACATCTTGAGGTACAAGGTACCTTTGTCAACAAAACTGCTGTCCTTCCACTGCTATCAGCTAAGCGTCACATTGTATTGGTTTTCTGGTGCTCCCACTAAGGGCATTTTCTGCTCCAGGACCCACCCGGCACAGTGCTGCATTCAGTCACTTCTTGAGTGTTCTTGGGCCTGTCCAGTCTGTGATATTCCTCAGCCTCCCCTTGTTATCTCATGACCTTGAAGATTTTGAGAAGTACTGATCAGGTATTTTGGATGATGTCCCTCAATTTGGAAATGTCAAGACTCTAGACAGGAGGCTGGTTCTCATTTCACTAGCCCCCGGCTGCCCCCATTAATGGGAAATTCCATAAGGCAAAACTGTGGTATTCTTCACCATGTTTGGTCATCAGGGAGCATATGAGCATCCTGTGGTCACCACCTCTCCTCCCTCACACCAGTGGGATCTTTCAAGAGCTAACCGGCTGTCCAGTAGAATTTCTCCCATGATGGGCTATATCTGCACTGTCCGATATGGAGCGAGTCACTCGCCTTAAAGACTATGAGCACTTGAAGTGTGGCCAGCAGGGATGAGGAGCCCGATTTCTAATTTACTGAATGTTAGTGAATTTGAATTTAAATCTCAACAGCCACTTGTGGCTAATAAGTGCTTCAGTGGCTACAATGTAGGATGGACAAACTCAAAGTCAAGTTCGTCTTTGAGGATAAAGGAGGGATTGAGAAGAACCCACGGCCTTGTTCAGACTTGCAAAGAGAACCTTTATTATCAACATGCCAGAAAGAAAGGAACACAGATCAGTGGTGGGGCTTCAGAGACCCATGTTTCCGAAACCAGGTTTCTTGGAGAGTTAGGAGTTCCACAGGGGGTGAATGAACCCCAGGATGAGCAGAGGACACACCTTGGCTAAGAAGAGAGATTGATGGGATGGTAGAGACACTTCCCTGCTGGGTCCCACTCATCCCCGGCCCCCTTCACCCACAGCACCTCTGCGAACATCTATACCGTGTGTTACTATGGAAACAGCAAACAAAAACACTGTGTGTTGATTTTATTGAACCTATTTCTTTAGCCTATCACAAACTTGACAGAAAAGCAGAAGCACATCCCCTTGCCCCTCCCCTGCCCCTGCTTTCTTCATTCTAGGAATGAAAAGCCTGAACTGCTTCATTCTAGAATGAAGATTTCTCACATCTTCATTGTGGAGGGCTGAAAACAGCTTTTGGGCTTTAGGTCACTAAGACCAGCTAAGCATTCATTTAAGAAAAATAATTGAATATGATATATTTACACCCTTAATATTCTTCGACAGGCCCTGTTTATAGACTTCAACAACCATCTCCTTATGTCTTCCTTTCAGGCAGAATCCCAATTTTACTGGGAACGGGGGTTGGCGATGTGGCCAATCTCAGCCGAGATCAAAGATTGATGAATTGGATCTAAGACAGCTATGGAATCGTCATTTCTCACTTTCCCAGCCTCCCTTGCAGTAAGAGATGGGTAATATGACATAGATCTGACCAATGAAATCCAAGGAGAAATCTGTTCAAAGAAGAGGGGTTCTGGGAAAGATGTAGCTTTCCTATCATAGGGATAGGTGGAAAAACTGTTCACTTCTTGCCCTAAATAATAGCCCGATTCTTGGAATTTCAGCATCCATTTTTGCAATCATAAGAGGACAAACAAGAAGAAGGGAAGATGAAGACAGATAGAAAAAGAGTCTGGGTTCTCGGTTACATCACAAAGCAGCTAGAGTTGCCTGCTTCCAGTGTTCTTATCAAACGAGATTAATAATGTATTTTATAAATCATCAGACAGACTTCGTTTTCCTGGGAGTAGAATATATCTGTTCTGTTTTGAGCTTACAAAAAGGAACATTGTTTGAGGTCAGGGCTCTGAGGTTAAGAGCAATTTTTCAATCTACTAACCCAGACCAATTCCCTCCTTCCCATCTTTATGAGGATTTATAAAGGAAGATGGTGTTCACAGAAGTGGCTCTTCTAAGGTAACCAGCACGTTAGTTGGTAGAACCAGGACAAGAACAGTGGTTTCTGAATTCCCAGTCCTGTGCTCATTCAATGCAATTAAGAAGTGTTGTACCAACAGCCTCCATTTAGGTTGGCACCTTACCTCCTAATTTCCAGTTGTTTCCAGCTAGCAAGAGAAGTGGGAGTCTAGGTCCCCTGGGTTCCGCGAGGGCCACCTCTGGAAGGTCTATTCACCAAAAGGCAATGAAGTTGCATACATCCATTTTTATTCCCCAAGAGGAATATGAACTTGAGATTTCTCCCCACTAGCCTAACAGGGGAAGAAAAGATGCTGTCATTCCATGCAGAGGAGATCATTTGCAAAATGTTCAAGACAGATTTTAGAGTCCTTCAGAATATCTCTTCCTGTAGAATATTAATTTGGCCTATTTTGTTGGCAAGAGATGTTTGGAAGGGTGCCAAAAAACGTATGGCAATTAATCAACAGGAAATGAAATAAACACGAATTGCAGATTCTTGTCAGAAAGTGTATGTCCTGATGTCTTGCTTTTAAAAGACAAACTTGTTTCCTTAGCCAAGCAGGCCATTCCAACTTCTGTGGGTCAATTCTGGCAGCATAAGTCACAGTGGGAGTCTAGGTCCCCTGGGACCTGGGACCTAGACTTGGCACAGAGCAGAACCAACCAGAAGGAGGCAGGGAGCCCCATGGGAGAACTGGAACCTCTGCCCCAGATCGGCAGTCAAGGTGGATGCCTTCAGCACTCGGAGACCTTGCCTATTTGAGGGTCAGGTCTCGAGTTGCACAGCACCCTGGACTGGGTCCTTGCTTTCCATTGCGGGCTTTCAGCCTTTGGCAGAGAGGATGCATACAAGGCGTACCCAACCAAGTATCAGCCTGTAGCACAACCGAACATCTTTGCAGAAGACGAACCTGGGCTCACCATGAGCTGGATGACCTTGGGCAAATCCCTTAGATGGTTAAACCTCAAATTCCTTAACCAGATGCAACAATAACCACATCTCCCACTTTGGTTTATGGTTAGGATTCATATGAAGTGGGAAGGCCTGGAAAGTAGCTCATATTCAATAACTCAGCTCTCCTGGTATTAATTACTTCTAGTTCCTGCCTGGTTTTACCCTGCCCTTTCCCCCGTGGAAGCCTGATCCCTGGTCTTCATCTGAGCCCCTTGTGTCAAGGTGAACACACTGGCTGACTGGGAGGACTTGCAGAAGTCTGCCTTCCATCAGGTCTTTTGAAGTCTGGTTGAGCAAATCCTCGATATCCCAGGCAATGCAGGAGGACAGAACCTGCTGCCTCTACACTCTAGAACTTTCTCCCATCTTTCTTGCAAGCCACCTTTGTTCCAGTCCCAAGGTAAGAGACATTGGGAAATGCTACTACTACACCGTCAAATCAGTCACCATTGGCCACAAATAAGCACTTAAAATGTGACTCATGAATTGGGGTATGCTAAAAGTATAAAATTCATGCCAAATCTAGGACCAAAAAAAAAAACAAGATAAAATATCTTGTTAATGATTTTGATATCCATAGCACACTGAAATAATATTCAGATACATTAAGTTAAATGAAATATACTTTTGAAATAATATCACCTATTTCCAACATGGTACTGGGAAATTTAAAATTATGTAGGGATCTCACATCAAATTTCTACTAGACAATGCATACTAAAGAAAGTAGCAGTGCCCCAGTGATGCCCCTCTTGTGGTTTATCTAGGACTGTTGTAACAAATTAAAATCAATTTAGTGGCATAAAACAAAAGTGTTTTTTCTTTCAAGATGCTGGCTCGGGGTCCAAAATCCGGCAGGGCTATCCTCCCCCTGGGGTGGGGTGGCTGAGGAGAGTGTTCCTGCATCTTCCAGGTTTGCTAACTGCCAGCAGCCTGGGCTTATGTCTGTGTCACCCCAAGCTCTGCCTCTGACGTGGCATTAGCACCCCTCTGTTCCCTTCTGTGTGTCTCCTACAAGAGCACCCACCCAGACTGAGGGCACTGGTATGGTCTAAGGTAACCTTTTCAGTTCAAGACCTGCAACTTAAAGATGATTGACAGACCCTTTTCCCAAATGAGGACATAGTCACAGGTTCCAGGAATTTGAATGCAGACCTACATTTGGGGGAAGGGTCCACCATCAATACACTACACCCTCCTTTTTGGTGTGGTGATAAATCTGAGCTCTAAGGCTAAACCAGGTGACCTAAGGGTCAGGTACCCAACCTCATTCTTACTGTGTCACAGATACAGGTAGACAGATACCTCCGCTGATGGATCACCAACCAGGTGAGTCTACATCTCCCGGGGCACAGGGACCAAGCTGGATTCTTGGTTTGAACTCTGTGATCTCCTTTGAGGTACTTTCATCCATCAGTTCTTCCTAGGATCTCTCCAGACCAGATGCCAGGCTATAGACAAATCAGGTACTGTCCTCAACCCCAGATGGTCCAGCATTCCTGACCTGTGGCATCCATCTGGCTGATTTCCATTTATGGTCCTTCATTCTCCACTTAAAAATAGGTAAGACTTAGCAAGACCTTGTCTCAAAATGAAAAATTAAAAGGGCTAGGGATTGGGGCTGAGACTGTAGTTTAGTAGTATAGTGCTTGCCTTGCATACGTGAGGCACTGGGTTCGAACCTCAGCACCACATAAAAATAAGTAAAGATACTTTTGTCCATCTACAACTAAAAAAAAATTTTTTTAAAAGGGCTAGGGATGTCGCTCAGTGATGAAGTGTCCCTGGATTCAATCCCTGGTACAAAAATAAGTAGGGGGAGAAATAGGTAAGATCAACAGGTCTTACCTATTGGGGAAACAGGAGGAATACAAAATGTCTTCAATTGTTTAGTGCCCAGACAAAAATAAAACAGACGATCTAATAGTACATGCTTGCTCCTGCTGTGTATAGCTCATCTCTGTATCCTGTCTTGCTTGCGCCAGGGCCTTTGCAAACATCATTCTCTTAACTTGAAGTCTGTTTGGTCCACTCCTCATAGGACTGTTTCTTTATCCTGTTACTGGCCTCAGCTGGAACATCTGCTCTTGAGCAACATCTGCTCTGACCACCAGATGTAAAGTCACCTGCCCTCCTGCCCTGCTCCCCTACACGAGTGCATGTTCCATGTCTTTCCCCATCTGCCCTGCTCTGGTCAGTGTGTGATTATTTCACAGGTTTGTGTACTTGGGCTTTGTCTATCTCGTTGGAATATAAGCTCTGTGAGGTCAGACTTCACGGATGTAATTTTAGTACTTGGCTCATGACCTGGCCCAGACAGGAGTGGCCAGAGAAGGGGTGGAAGAAGTCACAGATGGATGGGTGGATGGGAGGATGGGTGGGTGGATGGATAGGTGGTTGGGTGGATGGTGAATGGATAGGTGGTTGGGTGGATGGTGGATGGATAGGTGGTTGGGTGGATGGTGGATGGATAGGTGGTTGGGTGGGTGGGTGAATGGTTGGGTGGATAGGTAGATGGATGGATGGGTGGCTGGATGGGTGGATAAAAGGACAGGTGATTATTTGACAGCTCTGGAAATCTGATGGGACCAGCTGGTCCAGATAAAACGCAAACTAATGATCAAGTTCAGCCCACTCCAAATGCCTTATGGACCAGCGAGTAGATTTCACAGAGGGCAAGGTATGGACTCCTTTTTAACAGAAAGGCAAGCTACCAAAAGCAGGTAGAAAGTGGCTGGGAACTGCTACAGTAGGAGTGCCACAGAAGAGGTATGCATGGAGGAGGACAGGGGCTCGACTCCCTCTAGTCTCACCAACCTTGAAGTTGGCCTGATGGCTCCATCTGTGTGGTGAGAACGTTATTTAGTTGTGTGCATTATACCCTGAGTGGCCGGGTGTGTAGAATTTATAAGAGGAGCACTTTAATGCCTATTTAATAAAGCTGCAGACATTCATACACCAAATCAACAGTGTCAAGCGTATTTGCTTTGGGAGACTGGTGGTGTCCCGTGGCATTGCTGACAATTCTTGGCAAGACATGGGCATTATGAAATGCCTTGGCAAGAGGGGAGGGCCTACTGTCTTCCTGGACGATGGGTATGGCAAAGGGCTTGCGATAGAGCTCGAATTGTCTATAGAGGTTGGAAAAGGTAAGACTTGAGAGAGGATGGGGACAGAGGACACAGGCCAAGTCGGGGTAAAAGTGGAGAGACTATAGGAGTCAGTCAAGGCCACCAGCTTGGTAGTGACTGTAATGATGTCTTGGCAGGAATTAATATTTGGGCGTTTTACACCTGCTGAGCCTCGCTCGGGGTGCTCTGCCTGTGCTCCCGTCTCTCATCCCTGCGACTGCTCCGCAAGGTGGCCTTTTTCATGCTTCTCATCTTTTCCAGAAGAGGAAATGAAACCTTAAAGCCATCCAGCAACTTTCTCCCAAGGTTGCAGATCTGTGAAGTTGACACACAAGGATTAAAATCCAGACAGGCTAAGTTCAAAGCCGACGCTCTCGCCCACGGTTTATGATAGAGAAACTTGGATGAGCTCGACCCTAATTCCCATATCACACCTGGTGGAATGGACAACCACAGAGAGGCTACCAGCCAAAGGTCTGTTTCTCCTTCCTCAGGGTGCAGAAGTCCCTCGGAAGCTGCTCCTAGCCCCTCCTTCCTCTTCCGGGAGAGTCGTGTGGGCAGCTGTGCCCATACAGCAGAAATGATGGGGGTCATGTCCAGGCCAAGATGGTTGAGAAGGAGGGATGCCTGCTCCACATTCCCTCTCCACTTCTTTGGCTACCTTGGAAGTCCTTATGAAAAAGGTGAGCATTCACTTGAACTCTTGCATGAGCAAGAAATAAACATTTTTTTGTGCATGTTTAAGCCATTGATTGTCTAAGGCTTATTTGTTACAGCAGCAGGCCTTAACATGACTCGTACTCATGCTATTATTCCTGTTTCTTAACCTCTTAGTCGCATTTTCTTTCTCTGTAAAATAAAGAACTGGAATATATATCACAAAGGGACATAGTCAGTACAGAATATGTGTCACAAAGGGTCATGATCAGATTAGATTTCGTGTTCTATAGGGTCAGGGTTAGATTAAAAAATATATCCCAGTGGGTAGAGGCCACATTAGAAGACATAATAAATGCAGGGCTCCCAGATTATAGAAAACACTCAAAATTGGCAGCCACTACTACATTTACTTTTTTGCATCAAGTACAGCCAAGTTGGTTTCAGTTCACTTTGGGTTTGAGGCAATCTATCCAAGTCAGCTTTATTTATCTAATGAAACATATGAACACACTTTTTATTACATTCAGGGTCTGTTATATCCAAAGCAATGGCTGGGTTGGTTTTCCGTTCCCATTCTGCTCCGGGATCCAATGTACTAGCAGATGGCATTCCGTTCCCTTCTGGCCTTACACTTAAAATCAGAAAAAGTGGAGGATTTTTTTTCCAATCCTACAAGAATGCTGCTGTGACGCCTATGTGGCCACCGTCTTGCATCACCATGGACAGAATGTTTGTTCTTTACAGTGCAGGAGTGGACATCCCAAATACAGGTTCATGATTCTCCTGGACAAAGAGTCTTATTCTCAAGCTAAAAGCAAATGATTACAGAAGAGTCCTCCAAGCCTGTCTATAGCATAGCAGAGTTTAGTCTCCAGGGAAGAAGTAGGAACAGGGAGAAGGCATCGTCCATTCATTTATTTACTGAGTTAACATTTGAGGAGCTACTTTCTAATTCCTCTTGGGTTCACTCTATAATTTAACACTTTTTCAAACTTTCAGTTTACAATAGGTAAATTCTTACAGGAAGTTGCCAAAATATTGCAGAGAAGTCCTGTATATCCTTCCTCCTGCTTCCTGCGATGGTAGCACCTCATAGAATCATGCATATCAAAACCAAAAAATAGGGATTAAAGGAAGAGGAGGGGATGCAGGGGTAGAAAGGATAGTAGAATGAATTGGACATTATTAGCCTATGGGCATATAGGAGTACACAGCCAGTGTGATCGTACATCATGGACAACCAGAAGATTGAGAAGTTATACTCCATTTATGGATGATGTGTCAAAATGCACTCTACTGTCATGTATAACCAATTAGAACAACTTTTTTCAAAAAAAGGAAAGGAAAAATAACCACAAGAAATGGATATTGGTAGGGTCCACGGATCTGGTTCAAAGCTCAACAGTTGTAACTGTACTTGTTGGGGGTTCTATGGAACTTTATCACACCTACAGTTTTGCGTAGCCATCAACACAGTGTTTTAGCATTTATTTCATTCTAAAATGTACACATCTTCATTAGGGAAGATCTTGATAAGCAACAGTAAAGAAATCAAAGCTTCTACAGTGCTGCCATGAATGGAAACTCATTTTCCTTCCACAGGTCTTTGCCTATTTCTGTTTTGCTTTGGTTTTGGGTTTGAACGAATTCCTGAGTGTCTACTGTGTGGTAGCTATTGTAATCAATTCATGCTTTTTTATTTCACTTACATCTCTGAACTAACTTGTGAGTCAAATGCAAGGATGTCGTCATCTCTATCACACACACGAAAAGATCAGGGCCCCAGAGACCCCGTGACTGGCTCAAAGCCACAGTCTGCGTGAGCAAGAGAGTTGGCCTGGTTTTGCAACGCCCACTCCTGACTCCCAAGCCGTCTACTTTCACTCGGCAGACAGCTTCCTCGACCACTGCAGCTGAGGGAAAGCCTGCACACAATTTATTCCATCAGATCATCTCCTCAAAATCCTGCAGATGCAGCAAGACAGGCATTCAGATTTTAAAGAGAAAGAAGTCTTGCAAGTTGGCTGGATAATACCTCACCCCTCATAAGAAGATGAATGGGACCAGGTCCTCACCTCTTGCTTCATTGTTTAATGCTATTCCAGGGACATCAGCTAGAGGCCTTCATGAGCCCATGTCCCCCAGTTTCTACACCAATGTTCATGGCTAGTTGCTCTTGCTAGTCTTGGGTATGATTCGGCACCCTTCTTAACCCACAGCACCAGACAGCCACCCAACTCCGGCAGCTTGGCATCCCAGTGACAACATCCTCTCCCCAGAGCACCATCTGGACCATGTACATACAGTGTGATCCCAGGAAGGATCAAGACACTTGGTCTGGGCTCCACTTAAACATGCCTTTGTGCTTTCCCATCTGGAAGGGAAACAGCCTTCATGCTATTATTTGTACGATTAAAAAACCTATAAGCCACATATAATATCTGAGCAGATCCTTAGCAATATCAAAGAACAGAATTTCAATAAGGATGTTGCATTAAATCTGAGCTGGCAAGAGCTTATAATAAAAGTACAGTAATGAGCAAGCTTTATGATAAAATTAATGTAATTAATTAGTGTTTGTAAAGGACTTCAAGATCACAGGGTGAAAGGTGCCAGCTAGAGGAAAAGTCATCTTAAAAATTACCACTATTATCATCTTAAGACACGGCATATATTATGCACTATGTGAGCATTTCCAAGCATATATTCATGTCCCAGCTATAACTACATTAATTTATAGTAATTTGCAAATCAGGTCTCTGATCAGCCCTGGAAACCCTTTCTGGATCTCTAAGTGGATGAGGTTATGACTCAAGTGGTATTTTAAACACTATCCAGTGATAGCCTATTAAAGGGAGCAGCCTATACCCGCACGCACACTCAAGTCAGAGACTCAAATTGCAGCTGACATACGTGAGCCCTAAGAGCCTTCCTGTGCTCTATGGCGTGTCTTTCGGGGTCTGGTTGGGTTTTATTAAAAGTAGATCTATGAACATCTCTTTTGTCCTTACTTTTCCAACTTTCTGGGATTCACACATTACTATTTCTCTCTGATCCAATAATATTCCCTGAGGTTAGGAGCATCTCTTTGCTGTCACTCTGTCCCCAGAATGCACAAAACTGAACTTGGCATGCTGCAGATCCCAGGGAATTTGGGCTGAAGGGGAATGCTCAGCTCAAAGGTTGCATGTCCAAATTAGGCCTTTTATTTCTAACCATCCCAATGGACTACCCCACTTGAAAACAGGCTATTGTATTTATTAACTCTACCACACGGTTTCTATTGGGCTTTGGGGGACATTTAAAAAATTTAACTTAATTGTTTGATAGTAAAAGTCATACCGACAGGGAATTTGGAAAATAAAGAAGAAAAGAGGACATTTTTCAGTTGCTGCTTTCCCTGGGCTTCTTCCCGTCCTGGTGCACCATGACTATCACCCCAATAGCTGACATTCTGGCTCAGAGCTACCGACAAGGGAAGCTTTTGCCAAGTCTATCATGGGGGAGTGAGACGGCAAGAAGATGAATCAGATTCTTGTAGGCAAATGAGCACAGGAGACCATTTAAAAGGGCACCATGCAAAGACGTCCTCAGTTAAGCATAAGGTGTGACAGCAAGTTTACCAAGCACTTGACCTTGCCATCTCCTGGATCTGAGTTCTGACTCTTTCATATACCACCAGAGTGACCCTGGGCAGGTCACATTCTCTCTAAATGAGTGTGTTTCTGCTCTTGCCTCGAGGAGGTGGATGGAGATTATGCCAGATTAGGGATGATAAGTATGCAGCCAACTTGATGGTAACCTTTCCCTCAACACACACAGACACATACACACACACACACAGAGATGCACACGCAGGCATACACCCCAACTCTTGACAGTGCCATGGCAGACATTGCCAATCCACCACAGATCTCTGCCCCACTGAGACCAGGCAGCCTCAGAACCCACCACACAGACAAGGTCAATCCTCTTTTCTAACCTGATTTGCCAGTTGGGTAGAAACGTAAGTTCCCTGTAGCCACAAAGATGCAAATTTTGCTATACTTTTGTCAAATATCATTTGTAAGTTTTGCAAGAAAGCATCACTGACTAAGTAAATGCATTTATTTTTTCCATAAAAGCTTTTCTGGCTGCCACATTTTATGAAACTTTATAGGAATTACAATAACCTTTAAAAACCAAGTAAAATAAAAACATCATTATTAGAGTGTTCAATTAGAAATGCAAACACACTCGGCTAAACAATCTCCAAATGTAATTGTTTAATAACAAAACATAAATTAAAAAGAAAAGTACAAAACAAAATGCCCAGAGAACAAATTGTATTCTTTTGCTGCGGGAGAGAGCCAAGAGCATGTCTGGGGATGTGAAAACCTTCTCCATGTTCTGTTCACATCAGTTAGGTCCTATGTGACATGGGACCATGTGCACACTGAGCAAAACTGCAGTATCTTCTCAGCTGTCAACATTAGCATATTATTTTAGAAAATTCCAGATCTCAAAAGGGTAACTAGTAAGTATGTTAGTTGTGGATACATCCAGATCTCTTGATGTTTTATGGAGAGCTTTTGTGTGTGCGTGCCATTTCATGAAATCCATTGAACCACAAGGCAGTGCTATTGTGGTCCCCACTCACAGGTGCAGAGAGTGGGTCCCCGTGACTGCAAGTCTCAGAAGAATGTTGCATTGAGAATGAGAGTGACCCAGGATGGAAGTCAGAGCTGCCTCGTCTGTGGGTTCAGAGAAGATAGGGTATGGGCCAGAGTCCCCTGTGGAACAGGAGTCCAGCCCCTTTGACATCAGATGAGCCAATCGAAGCACAGAGAGCAAAGGGACTCTTGCAAGTCCCCTAGCAAGAGACAAGTTCAAAGTTCTCACGAGGCAGACAGAGTCCCAGCACTAGCAAGCTATAGCTGCAATGACGGGGGGCTCGGAGGTGGGTGCTGGGTGCGGTGAATCTCAGGCCAGGCAGAGGAGAGGCGGGGGAGCTGCCTCAGCAGCACCCACTGAGGGAGTGTTGGTAGCTCACGGCAGTGTCTGTGAGCAGCCTTGGGTCCGTGGCTGCTCTTACGACAGCAGTGGAGTGAGATGACCGTGATGGGGACAGAGCAGCCCTCGAGACCTAACGTTCTTACCACGTGGAACCTCACAGGAGAAGATCCCCAACCTGCGTGTGTGGGGAGGCTGAGGGCAGGGACCCTGGTGTGGCTCCGCTCCAGATCCCAGGAGCGACCCTGGGCGTGGCCTCTGCCTCTCCATCCACCATCCACGTAAGGTCGGGGTGGGTGGAACCCTCTCCAGCCTCCCATGTCCCCTCCCTCCAGAGATCCCCTTGCTGGCCCATGTTATGTTCTTCCCCAGCTCGGAGGCCTCAGGCGCAACCTGTGTTGGTCCTCCTACCGGTGACTCGTCCAAGGGAAGAAGAAAAACAATAAAGCCAAACTGAGGTGATTTCCACCTCGTAAGTGTTCCTGAGATGAAGATATTGGCAAGACCGAGGCTTCTGGGCAACTTGCATCTCAAGTCTGAAGGGAAAACAGATTCCTAGAACACTTCCCTTGTCCCCTCAACCCTCGCTTGCCCCTGAGCTGTCACCTAAATTCATAAACAGGACAACCGTGGCTGAGAGGAGACACCAAGCCCAAACAGCTAAGGGTCACCAAGAATCTCAGCCCAGGGAGACCCCGGTGTCACCACAGCCCAGCCTCTGCCACACTGACTCGGGCTGGTGGATGTTCAAAGCAATTCACTTCTGGATTTTAAAAAGCCATTATGGATCTCACCTCTCCATTACCATCCCCATGAAAGGCCATGCTGCTCTCCACGACAGGGACCAACCTGTGACTAGTGAAGGTGACTTCTCTGACTGCTGTTCTCCCTGCCATGCCACCAAAAATGCAGGGGGACCTGAAATGAGACCAATTGGGGGTCCCCCAACCCCCCACCATTCATATACCAATGGGCCACTTGCCTCTCCCTGCGCCCTGCTCAGGGTTGGCACTGGACGGAGGAATGGCCGGGATAGGAGGCCGAGACACAGCTGCCCTCAAGGGTTCACTGTCTGATGGACAAGGTAGAGAAGGGGACAGCTAAGTGGCAGGTGCAGAGCCACAGGGCAAAGGTCAGTCCACAGAGAGCCACTTGTCCTGGAGTGGAAACAAGGCCCAGGTTTGGGACCTCACTGTCCTGGGGAGGTAAGAGTCATATTTCCCCCAGAGCCTTTCCCACTGAACCATAATCAGGACTGTACGCTGTCATCATCTCCACGTTTAGTGACGAGAAAGCAAGCCATAGCTGCCCCTGGCAGAGGCACCGTACCTGAGGGATGACGAGGAGTTAGGGATGCTATGTGGGATCGCCAGCATGCGCATGAGCTTAGTGCTTAGAGCATTTAGGAGACGCAACCAGGCTGCCCCCTCCACGGCCCTCAGCAACACTCGGCACCTCAGAAACCAGCCGTGGGATAGGGTCTGTTTGGCTCACCGCTCGTTTGCTCCCAGGACTTGGGCTGGGTCCTGCGGTGGTATTTGGCTGGAGGCAGGTGTGGTCTGGGATAGGGCACAGCAGGGCTCACCTGCCTGGCACCTTGATGGGTGTGTCTGGGCCTCGCCAGCCCCTCTTCTTCACGTGTTCTTGGAGCGTCCCCGTGGGGTCTTTTCGCAGGATCATTAGACTTCCTACACGGAAGTTCAGGGCTCCAAGAATCCCAGATGGAAGCTACCAGTTCTGTTGACGGGAGGGCCTAGAACTGGCAGGCATCTTGTCTGCCACACTGCGGTGGTGGAAACATCCCCGGTCCACCCCAGATTACAGGCTCCCTCCTCTTGATGGGAGAACTGTCGAGCGATTTTTAGCCTCTCCTACCCACAGCAGCCTTCCTTGGGGCTACTAAGTATGTACATCCTTCACATAAGAAAAACACGTTCTCCCCTTCCTGAGACCCCTGAAGTCTCACTCAGACTTGGCAATGCCTCCAAGTTCAAAATTCCAGCATGTGAATCAAGTTCGAGTGCAGGCGAGGCTCCTCTGATGTAGTTCCCCAGAGATGGCACTTTGCAGTTCCATGATCTGTGGCCAACAGGAAAGCTACCTGCCCTGCACACAAGCAGCCAGCCTGCTCTGGTGAGGCAAATGGCACATGTGTCCCAAAGGGAAGCAAGCAGGACCACTGGCAGTTGCTGGATTGGAGCAACTTCACAATCCAGCCCTGTACACCTCCCCGCTTCCTTGAAGAAGCCCAGCCATGCTCCGGGCAATGATTCTCCCAAGTCTGGGATCCTGGCTCTGGAACACCTTCTCATTTTCCATGAGAAGTGGCTTTCGCTTCCACAGAGATTTCTCTGCTCACTTCTGACCAGAGGCAGATAGAAGAGGAGAAGTCCAAAGACTTCACTTTTTAGGGTCTCTGTCCTTGGACATCTAAGCTGACGATTCTTCCACCAATACCACTCTCCTAAAAGTAGTGTGGATTTTCAGTGAACCTCACTGAAATTAAAACCATGCTCATATTTCTTTCCAAGAGAGTTTCTACTTTGGGCTGAGAGCCAGGGTGTTCTGAGAGGATGTCATTAATATTTTCATCCTAGTTAAAAGAGGTATGAGACAATGCCCTTAGAAACCTCAGCAGGCACCCTACGCTCTTAAATCTGACTGACCCTTCCGATGAGGGGGAGGGGACCTTAGAGTCACACCCTAATATCTTACCCTGAGGCCATGCTTTACCAGGAGACCCCTAGATTTGGTCTTTGCCCTGGACCTAGTTCTTACTTTGGGACATTCTGCTGACTAGAAGGATTGCCCTAAGCTCTTTATATTCCCTCTAAATTCTGAAAATAAAAACCTGAGCATCTTGCTCCTCTGGCATTTTATCATAGTCTGCCTGGAGAAGCCCCTTGTGACCGTCACCATCCTGCCGGAAGCTGTCCTCCATGGGACACGCAGGGTGCTTAGCTGCCCTATTTCCCATGTTTCCACCTGCAGTAGCTTTGCCCGTCTGTCTGTGAGCACCTAACTAACCTCCAGTGACACTTCCCGTCACCCACAGTCTCCTCAAGGCCCTTACAGCTCTGGAGGGAAGAACAGAACTCAAGTCCACCTCCTGGAGGAAGACGTGCCCGAGAATTTGTGTCCATCTTTAGAACATCAGAGGGCGGGGGGCGCAGAAGGCTGGAGGCGGCAGCCTGGGTTCAAACAGCTGCTGTAACCTGCAGCAGCGTCACTGGTTTCCAGTTCATCTTCTGTGAAATGGAAATTACAATCATTCCCACTTCAGTATTGTTGTGATGACATTTCAGTTTAGTTCAGCAAATACTTAGTGGGTACCCATGCATGCCCGTCACTGTGCTGGGTACCAAATGACTGGGAAATGGCTCATTCTTCAAGGTGCCCTTGGTCTGGGGGGTGCAGAGAGATGATTGAGGAATGACTATTCCTTCTTTGACTGATGTCACGGCAGGTGAAACTGAGTCTTAGAATTCAAGTGAATCTCTTAAAAACAAAGTTGATCCGCCAATCAGGACGATGGAGGTGTCAAGACTGACAGCCCCAGACATCTCTGCAGCCTCACACCGCCTCTCAGGCTTTGAGGCCCCAGTCTCGTCCCCTCCTCCACTCTATTACTGTGACTATTTCAGGAAATATTGCAAGGTTAAATAAAGACATATATTTTAAGAATTTCCATATATTTTATTCATACTATAATATTCTACATATTATAATTGATCCACACATATACATTTAGGATTCATAATTATTTAAATCATGTCTTGGGATGACCGTTTATTGCATTTAAAAATGTTGCAGGTTACCCAAAATAGATGTCACTTTGACATAAACTTCCTGATTTCTAAATCTTGCTTCCATAACGCTTCAGGCGAAAAATTTCATCTAAATATTATTGAATTCCAGCACGACATTAGCATGCAGAGATATTTACAATAACAGAGCCATTACAACTCAATCAAAAGCTGATTTCAGCCAGAATTATGCAGAATTAAATCTTGCAGGATTCAAATTATTAAAAATCAGAGACTCAATAAAGTGTGGTCTGGAAGTCCCATTTATCAAGGGAGTCGAAGTGCCTCTACAGTTATAGTGACTTTTTCATATATATTCTGCAAGAATTTGCATGCATTTTGAGAGATCAGAGTTTAATTCTTATGGAATTCAAGTAACTATGCTATATTTATAAGGCAATGGAAGAAAGCTCCGAAATGTTCTCTATTTCCTTTCTGTGTCTCACATTTGAAATGCATTGGTTTTTATTTCTGGCTCCTACTGGGTAGAAAGATCCACACTGAGGCCACAAATAGAGAGAATACTTTACTCCAATAAAGGCCAAATCAGGATGGCAGAAGAATTAGGTAGAGGAAATTTAAACTGTTTATAAAGCTTGTTATGCAAGTAACACATTACGAGTGTCCCTCTTTGCTGAATGACAGAACCAAGATTCAATGTATATATATATACACATATAAAATATATATTTAATATATCCACCTTTTTATAACATTTGGTCTAAATAGAGAAAGAATTCATTTCTAAAAAGAGAGGTAGACAGATTCAGAAAAGAAGAGGATGGGAGAGGAGGAAGGAGAGAGAGGGGAAGACACCACCAGTGGAAACACTTAACTTTGACATGGCCAGGAACCACACAGCCCAGGAATCCAGTCCTTTTGGTAAGCAGTACTTACTGAACACCTATTCTGTGCCAACAACAGAGCCAAAAAAGGCGTGTTTCCTGCCCATGGACTGATGACCTAGGATTAATGGTACAGACATCCCTATCAGCCAGGAAGATGATCAGCTGGAGGTTACAGAAAGCATAAACATGGTCTGTCAATAGGCTACCCAGGCAGAGGACAGTGACTTGGTACTGCCAGAGAGAATCTAGCTGCTTTCCCTTTACCTCCTAGATATTCTTGGTGCATGAATTTCTGTTCTCATGCCTCTTGGTTGCAAAAGAGCTGCTTCATCTCCAGATATCCCATCTGTATTCCAGGCAGAAAGAAGCAGGAAATGGTGAAGGTCAAAGAAAGGACATTCTGCCAGGAACTCTGCCTATACTGGCAAGAACTCTCACATGGTCACTCTCAGCTGCAAGAAGTTCTGAAGAAGTGAGTTTTTAATAAAGACGAATGAACAAATGAATACTGAATAGATAGCCAGTAATGCTTGCCAACAGTCTATAGAAGTGGAGGAGGGGGGAATAAGCTGAACGGCAGGGGAGAGGGCTTCAAGGACGTTTCCTGGGAATAGATGTGGTTGAAGGGGTGTAGAGCTCCTTCCACGTGGTCAGTACCACGGCCAAGCTTGGGGTCTCGGGCGCATGGCGAGCACCAGCCTTTCGTGAGCCCTCAGCGGGCAGGGCGCCTGCACCAAGACCCCTCTCCCACCGACGTGTCCTAACACCCCTGTGGCCTCCACATCTTACTGATGAAGACAAATTAAAGTCTCAAAAAGTTTTGTGACTTGTCCAAGGTCACGCAATTGACCTACACTCTTCCAACTCGACCTCACTGCCGGGTCAGCCCCACTGGAGTGGAGGAGAAAGTAAAGAGAGAGAAGCCTCCCCGGGGGGCTACTGGGGCACTGGTCAATAATAATGGGTGAACATTGGGCAGGGCCAGGACACACAGGTGTGGTGACACTAAAAACAAATGCCTTCTGTCGCTGGGGGGAAGCATCCGTGATAAAACCTAATCCACACACCGAGATGACAGGGCGTGAAGGGCCCGGGGCCCCGAGGGTGCCTGCCAGGTGAGCCCCTTATACCCGGGCTTGCTTGCCCTGGCCCTTCCAGGCACCTGCATCTTGACCTCATGTGCTGGTGAGTCACAGCAGCTGCCTTCTGACATTTAAAGGGTGACCTCAGCTGGCCCTTCATAATAATGGCCAAAGCTCTGGGCGAGAGCAGCAAGCGTCCTCCGCACGAGCAGCTCCCGCACTCACCCTCGCCCACCCTCTCCATCTTACCCTGCTCACCGCCAGGATTCTAGGTAGTTCTGGATCCTTCCGTCCACGGTCCCTTGGAGCTCAGACATCAGTGCCAAGCACGCGTGCAGAACTTCTCTAGCCCTGTATCTCCCGTGCCGCCATGCCTGTGTCTCCAGTCACCCTAAGCAGGGCTCCTGCCCATCTCTGAGGTGCCCGTGAGCCTAGAGACTCCACAGACGGCAGCAAAGCATCTTTGACTTACTGGGGAGGGGGCTCCCAGCTGGGACTGAACCAAAGAGCCCCCCAGGGGACGGAAGTCACGGACTCAGTGGCGGTCCTCATGGACAGTTAGCGCCTCTGCTTAACACAACTGCAGAGGCTCCCAGAGGGGCTGTCAGGAGGGCAGCGAGGTGAACATGCCACCAGCTCCCGGTCTTGTGCCAGGTCCTCAGAAAACACCTCCAATAATGAAACAAAGTGATGGCAGCTGGCTGCTTCTCTAGAAGCTGCAGAAAGCAGAAGCAGTTCCTTTGTGTCTTGAGGTCACTGGGAACCCAATGTCTGGGCGTCTCTCCTCCTTCCCTTTGACCACTGGGAAGCTTAGGGTCTATTGTGGGGTTTCCCGCCTCCTGGAAGAATGCAGGTCTGCGCTGGGGTTACTGTCCTGCCAACATCCTCCCCTCCTCCCCAAACCCCACCTGCCGGCCTGGGGTGTGGCCGCCTGGCTTGCTTTGGCCAATGGGATTTTGGAAGATGGGTCTTGAACAGAAACCTCTGCTCCGTTAACACAGATGACTCGGTGCCTGAGCACATGTCATTTGCCAAAAGAGTTGGTCTGTGGCCCAGACCTAAGCTTGTGGGAAGCCTAGAGCCACGTCCTGCCCGCCGAAGCCACTAGGAGCCTGGCAAACTGATCCCCTTCCCCGGGAAGCTGAGCGGTAGACCAAGGAGCAAAGAGTAACTAAATCAGCCAATGCCCGTGGCTGTGGGCCATGCAGGGCAGGGTGGTTTGTGATGTAGCATTAGAGTGACAACACATGACCCAGAAAGTGTTGTCCCATCCTGGACCATAGCAATCCTCATGCTGAAGAATCCCTTCAGCCATTCATTCATTCAAGGATGCAGCAAATACCTATTGAATGTCCCCTAGCCCAGGCACCGTTCCAGGGGCCGGGGACACACAGGAAGAAGGCAATGGGACCGCCCTCCCGGGGCTTTCCCTCTGGTGTATTTGTAAGTGGCATCACAACTCCTCCAAGCTCTGCGATCCCTGCCTGGTGAGCGAGCCTCACATTCTCTTTTGAAATGATTCACCCTGGAAGAAAAAGGGGCTTTCACCTCAAATGAGCTTGAGGAACGGAGCAGGTCCCCGCAAGTCGTGAGAGACCCAAAGACTTAGAACTGACAAGTGCTGGAACCTCGTCCATTTTACAAATTTAAAAATCCATGCTGTACTTTGGCCACCTTCTGGAAACCTCAGGGAAGGAGCCACAGGCATATTCTAGGTTCAAACACTTTCAAGGTCTCTGCGCGAACAGAGGACTCATCTCATGAGGAAGGAAAGGCCAAGCTGATTGCAGACCATCGCGTGTACAGCAGAAGCCAGAGTTTCGTTTGCTGTGGCTTCAGGTACAGAGGGATTCGACATGACTTAGAACTTATAAAGGGGCTCTGCCTGACACATAGCTGTTCCAACCCGGGGGCTTCCAGGCCACCCACGTTATCCAGTTGACCTTGCCAAGGTGCAGCACAGGTTTTGGAGGAAGAACCATGGACAGCTGATGAACCACCGGTTGGAGGACGAGGAGCCATAGATTTTTACAAGGGAGGGTTTGTGCTACTAATCTGAGATGCCTCAGTTAGAGCACTCTGAGGTGCAAAAACGGGTCCCTTGAGAAATGCTGAGCTGGGGGAAGTTAAACAGGGCTCTTCGCTACAGGAATTAGCAGAGACCTTACTAGACTAGCTTACGCTAGAGCCCCTGGAGGGGAATTGGGTGGGGAGCTTTCCAGATCCACCGCCTGGATTCAACTGCTCCTGGCATTCAAGCCAAGTGCCAAGCTTGGTGCAGAGCATCTCCGACACTCAGCATCCCAGCATCTCAAAGTCTTGAGGGCCCAAAGTCCTGACAGCCAGAGCTTTGGTGACCACTTCCATTAAGTCTAACTGCAATCTCCTGGAAAAGAGCACCACAAAGAAGTCACAGCCAAAGGCTGCTTGCAATAAAACTTAAAAGACAATGGCATTTTTTTCTCTTTAAAAGAAAAATAAATAAATAAGCTTCAGGATGTCAAAGTGACCTTCACTGACCCCCACCAGCCCCTGCAACACATCTCCCCTAAACACACACGTGAGGGCTCTGGCTAAGATCCTGAACATACGCATGCTTGCAATCCTTTACCTCTTTATACAGAGAGTTCGATTCAGCAGCACCTATTTTTGTTTTTCAGCTTTATATAGCAGATTTGGTTAAGGTTTGTCTATTTTTGTTTTTCAGAGGGTTTGAGTTTTCCCTTTTCAAAAACAGCAGCTCTGTGAGAGCCAAGAGCCCCTCATTTCGCCCCAACTTGCCTTCTTCAGCTGCGACGTTCCGAAGTTGATGTCTCTTAAACACAGCCCTTCAGGTGACTTCTGTCACATTGAAAGCAGATTAAATTATGAGTTGCATAGTTCCAGTATATTCTGTTGTATTATAATTCTTTGAAAACTGGCAGTTCATGCATAGCATATATGAGAACTCTCTATTAACCAGAGTATTTGATTAATGAGCCTGGTGTGAGTTTCCTCCACTCTGAGCACCCAACTTCACCTGGATGAACGCGGTGGCAGAAACCCATTCAGTTTCCTCATTCTGTTTCAGAGGACGGTAGCAGAACCACACCAAAAACATAAATGCCGTGGAAACTGGAGCCAGAAAACCCAGTTCTGCATCTGTATTTATAGGAAAATGCCTAGTACCTTGTCAAACGTTCAATAAATTATCATTGGATGAATGAATAGCTAAACTGATAAATTAATAAATAAAAGAATTAAAGAAATGGGAAGAGAAAGACTTCCTGACACCCCTGCCCTCCGCCCCGTTCAATTCCTCTGTCTTCACCTCCCTTAGGATTCTGTGCAGGGTTAGAGTGGAATTTGGTGCACAGGTTGCCAAAGGTCTTTTGTGGAAGCTCCTTGGAGGCAAGGGCTGTGCCTCCACCCTCTCTCCATTTCTTGGATTCAGCAGCGCCTGGCCCTTCATTCAGCACCCACTAGATGGTAAGCGTTTCTGTTATCCCATGAACATTCACTGCTTTAATACTACAAAAAGAAAAAAAAGTTTACATTAGCAGTAACAAGAGAGAAATTTTGATGCAGAGACCTGGGGCGGGGGAAGGAGGTGGCAGAGATGGCAGACAAGGGCAGGTGGGGGCGGGGGTCTGGGCCAGGCCTTCTCTAAGGAAGGTGGCCTCGAGGCGCCAGAGGCAGGGACGGTTGGAAGGGAGGTAGGTTTCCTCCCTCTGCCCTGATTCCTGACCCTTGAGCATGTGTGGGTGTTTTGGAAAACT